>JAUMHL010000017.1:13283216-13331787 GCA_032362345.1 Sandelia bainsii
CTACATTATTCTGTATATATTTATATAATGTGTAAGGTCTTAAACCTTACACTGTAAAGTGCCTTGAGATGACTTGTTGTGATTTGGACTATATAAATAAAATTGAATTGTATTGTAAATTATTACAGTGGACCGTGTTTAGATTAAGGAAATAAAAGCACTTTTGTTTCTATTAGATTTTGGTTGTAGTTGTGTTATTTTCAAAGGTATATGCTATTTCAGTTTAGTTGTAATTCATATAAGTATAATGTCTGGGAGACTGGTTTCAATCAATCAATCAATTCAGCACATAATGTCGACACAAATACAAGAATAATCAGATGCATTGGAAAACCCTTCTCATGTACTCAAGGAACTGGAGTCTGCTAACTCCCAGCGACAGAACCTGGCTGGTAAAATTAAAGATTTTTTGCAGTGTAAGCTCAGTATCCCAGGGAGTGAGCCACCAGTATAAAGGATGTTGGGCAGCGGTGATGCGCATTGAGCTCCTCAAAAAGCTGCTGTTTCGCTCACAGGACTTCGATCGGGATTGATGGAGTTTTTGCGTCACAATGAAACGATGAATTTTCCTGCTCTTCACCACATTACCTTTTGGCAGTTTGTTAAATTTGAGAAAATGGAGGTCTAAGCTAAAATCCGATGAGTTAGTGGAATTTCCTAATTCACAGGCTGTAGACTTGTTTTTAACAACACAGGTTTCACATCCCTGTAGACTGTGGTTTGTAAACTTTATGCGTATAGTAATATTATCCATATCATTAGCGTCGGCAGGTTTGATTTAGTTTTTTTTTACTGTTGTGAAGGTACGACAAAACGGTTTGCAATGTCTGAATTTCACAATCGGAGCCAAACCAGCGCACGTCGCAGTGACTACGTGTGGCAGTATGAATATTATGACGACGAGGAGCCCGTGTCTTTTGAGGGACTCAAAGCGCACAGATGTAAGCTGAGTACAACTACATCACTGAAACAATCTTCCATTTCTTTCACTGCCTTTTACTTTATCAAGCGTGTGTGTGTGTGTGTGTGTGTGTATGTATATATGTGTGTTTCATAACCTATGTTTGTGCATGCAACATGTGTGTTTCAGCAAACATGGTTACTCACCTTCAGCACTATTAACAATGATGTGCTCCCAGCACATTTTCACTTCACTCTCCAATCTATTGCTTCAGCTGGGAACAGGCTACCTGCTCGTCAATAAACAAATAATGTAGCCATGATATTGGCGTTTTACTCAAACGAAATGGACAAGCCACTTAATGAGACAAAAAATGTAATCAGCAAACATAAAGAGGGCAGCTGTAACTAATCAAATTTTAGAAACACTGAATGGTCACATAAACTGAGTAATTGAGGAGATAAGGTGCTTGACATAAATAAAAATCACACATACGAACAGGGAGCAGAGATATGAGTCTAATTATTAAAACAATGTACTATAATAGCATGTTTTCTACTCTGACATTACAGACTCAATTGTCATCGGCTTCTGGGTTGGACTTGCTGTCTTTGTCATATTCATGTTCTTTGTCCTCACCCTGCTCACAAAGACAGGAGCACCACATCAAGAGTGAGTATAATTGTAGTTTGCAGTCCATTTTCCGTTTCACTTTCAAATTCAGCACCAAGGAGAGTTCAAGCAGGTCAGCTCTCACACTTTTCATCTCAGAACTGCTGCAGCTTTCATGTCTGAAGGTAAACTCGTGATATATGAAAAAGCATAGCTACACAGGGATCTAATAAGTTCCACTGATTCATTTACTATTCTGATAGGAGATTAAGTTGTAAGGCAATTTACTTTGACTGACCAGTAGTCATATGAATGAAAAGATAATATGTGAAAAGACGATATTTGACTTGGAGGAGACCTACATATGACTGAAGATTAGGTGAAGGTTATGCCTTGAACATTAACATCAGGTGATGTTGATGTTGTGGTTGATCAGTGTATAGACTGGCTATATGCAAATCCTCTTGTTCTTTTTTCAGAGAAGTGCCTAGGGTGATTTTCGGGGGTTCATTTAAACACAGATACATAGTGGGAAAAAAAAAGTATTCCTCAAAGTAATCCTCATCCCGCAGACTCTGCAGTCTTAGTTTCAATCTTTCTCTCTTTCTAACAGAAACCCAGACTCTGCTGAAAAGCGTCATCGACCAGGAAGCTGTCTGGTTGACACTGATGGCCCCCAGGATGAATCTGACAAAGCCTTCTCGCGTCCGTTGCTTGCAGGGTCCCGCTCATATTTTCATTTTTATGTCAATGAGGAGGATCAGGGTCAATGGAAGAAAAAAACAGATGACATGAAAGTTGGAAAGTGCACAGGGGCTGGGGCTCAGCTGGGGACATGCAACCGTCTCAGAGGCATCAGCTCCTCTGGGATGGATGATATGGAAGAGGACGTTGAGGAAACTGGGAGAAACCAACCTGTCAAAGGACTAATAGAGGACAGTATGACAAACAGAGAGTGTGTTTTTCTGTCCCACTTCAACATACCTAATTTTGTTAACTTGGAGCACAGTTCAATACTTGGAGAGGATGATCTGTATGAGCCATCTGTCATACTGGAACCCCAGTCTCACTCTCAAGATGCTCATTGTGACATCAACTAAGGATCTTTTGACAAAGAGATGACAGTCATGGACATAGTTGTATTGTAGTAATCTTTTTCTTTCCCTTCACAAGACCATTTGTGACCTGAATAGAGGAAACATTCTCACTTGCACCTAAATATGTTCCTATAAAGCCTCTCTTGTTGGAATAGGTTCCACAAGCATATGTTCAGATCAAAAAGCATGAGAGCAAAAAGGATGAGACACAGTTACGAGATGAAATTTCATCCTCAAGAAAATAATTACCTCACAAATGACACCTTTTTCTTCAAGGACTCTGCTTCTCTGAATAGGATGGACAACTTTCCACATATGAACAGACAGAGCATACAGGGCACTGGAGACACCAGGCAGAGGTGCGGTGTAGAACTCATTCTGCGATAGTAACTATCTTTGTTTCAAATTGTTCTTTTACAGGGTAGCTAGAATTAGATATTGGATGAGAATGTGATCTAACACGTCTGCAGTCAGAATTCTGTGTAACTTAGAAAAGCTGAACGTTGATTAAATGGTTTTGAAAATCACCTCAAGTTCAGTGTACTGTAGCATTTGTAACATCACACAATGTCGCTTGTCTCAGAAGTTCACTGACTCCATTTCCATCTGCAGCAGGTAGCTGTAGTTAGCTAAAAATCTCTGGTAAACTTTCTGTGCATTACCTGCTCAGCAAAGAATGGCAAATAGAATACAATTTATTGACCAGCTGGTGAACATCATCATGTTCATGCACTGAGCAAAAGCCAGATATTTCCTCCAGGAGTCGGTGGAGCTGAAATGAGAGTTAGTGTTGGATTTACATTTGGCAGGTGGCAAAAACACAACGCTAAATGAATGCAAATACTGCTCAGTCACTGCAAAAAATGTTTGCTAACATATTTATTAGCTGTAACATGTCAATGCTGTGTTAAGTGCTTGTTGCACTGCCCCAGGTGGCCAAAACAATTAATGCAAGTCGTTCATTGTTAAAGTTGATTGAGAAATTAGGAAATGTGCTCATAGTTTTTCTTACCATCGTGAAAGTGTAGCTGTTTCTGTATTGGTATTGACTATAAAATGTGTTCATAATAGCTTCATTGTTAGGGCATGCTTATGGAAGAAAGTCATAAGACATGCAAACTTGTGCTGAGCAGTGCTGCACTCCTGTCTGTCTTTATTCATGTATAAATTTCCTTCTTAGTCAAAACAAATTAAATTACTTTGAGCTGTATCAGGCGATGATTATGCAGAGGAACGTTGCTAGCCATCACTGTCACTTATCAGCAAATGCACAAGCCACATATCTTTGACTGATGGAAAGATGTGCCAGGAATGCCAGAGAGTCTATCAATATAAATGTAACACTGACTCCACCCAGTCAGTCTTTCAAACTTTGACAAACAGTTCACTGATGTTTTTTCCTTTTTTCTGTGCTTAGCTCACCATCAGAAAATGTAATTCTTTATGCTTTATGTTATGCTTTATGAGTATAATCACATACTTTCAGAAGCAGCAATAAACTGTTTTAGACCAAAAATATGTTGGGGAATATATAGGGGAATAGTGATAGAAACCAGTTACACAACTCACATAGTTTAAAATAGGACATATAACTTCTTCATTCCTCCCTTTCTTTCATTCCTTTTCTTCCTCAGAATACTATGTACAGCACAAATATCCCAGCACTCAACCATTGTTAATCATTAATCTGCCACTTTTGCCAGCACAACTGAGTGGGTAAAAGAGGTGTTCAGAATCACTTGTGACACCAGTGAATGATATAAATATTCCTGTATGTGAGAGTTTAGAGCTCAATCATAGTGCAGTGAGTGTTGAATTAGGGGAAGCACAGTTCCTGACAAGTACTAGTCCATCCTCAAGTAGACTTTCTGTTTAAAACATAGTAAGAGAGATGTTTAATTGCCTGCAGGAGCGCTTCATCTGGCAGATGCATTACACTTAGACGACCTGAAAGAAACAAGTAAGCTAGGAGGAAATCTGAGGGTAGCACTGCAGGAAAGATACATTAACTGATGTTGTCCCTGTATGAAACATGTCATTTCTGAATGGCAGAATTTCAAGAAAAAAGCAGCGCTGACAATGGTTGCTGTGGTGATGTAGGACTAAACAGCTTAGAGATGAGAGAGAGGGGTGTGTTTAGTCCAACTGTGTCCACCGTGCAATGTCAAAGATAACTAAGCTTTCTCTGTCACTGATGACAAAAAAAGCAGAACATACATCTCTATCTTACAAACTGTGTGTGAAAACATGCCAGCTGCCTAGCTCTCTATCCTTTGTTCATGACATTCACACTCAGTCTATCCAACTCCTGATGTACTTTTAATATCAAACATGGAATGATTTTCTGTCAACTCCGGGTTGTACATGTTTCAGCACTTACCCTCTGAACAATCTTTTCCAATTCTATTTTTCACTGCGGGGGCTGGCCTCCAAGGGCGTAGTGAGCATCAGCAACCAGTGGGTGGGGCAGTGGAATTACATCAATTAAACTCAGGAAGCCTCCCATTTGCTCTTTCTCCTAAATACCCCAAGGCGGTGTCTCTAGCCATTGTGGTTGCCTGTCGGTGGGTTGCAATGACACTTCAACAAATGAGCAGCGCTGGGAGAGTAACCGGTTATGTGATGGAGAGAGGCAGGCATTGACACTGACATTTTCTCAAGCCAGAAAATTCTTAGGTATTTAGTGGGTGTTAAAATAAAATGCCAGTCAAATATGTAATTACATGCTCAGTTGTAAGAAAACAACACACGCAACATATTTTATGGCTTTTGTGCATATGCTGATTATGGCAATGCTATACAGTATCTACAAGACAACATTATTCCCTTATTACCTGTTTCAAGGATGAAGAAGAAATGCAGTGATGCCTCAGTAACCTCTGCAGTTGAACATATTGGGTTCTAATAACTATGACTCAGGGAAATTTAAGAAATTTCATTCAAAGTGTATAAATTGTGTGTAGGCTTACATGTTTAAGGGGCAACCTTGACTAAAGGTTATGCAAACAACCAAAAGGATTGCTGGTTATGTGCTGGAGTATAATTCTCCAGTTGCTCATCAGTGCTGATGAAAGATCTCAGTTAGAAGACAATATAAAAATGCTGAGATTAGTGCTGTGAACTCACTGCACTAACCCATAGACACAAGGCTATTCCATTTTTTTCTTTCTGCATAGCAGCAGCAAATTTATTAATGTTTTTACACTAAGACACCCCTCCATTTGTCACCTTAAACAATTCTAAATTCAACAACTATGAAGTCAAAGACCTTGAAAGCCTTACAAAAAAAAGCCTAAAATGTATTCTTGTAACTTCAAAAGACTGTCTGTCTGGTCCCAGCAGCCTGCCAATTCAAATCTCCTGCCAAGCATGCAAAATCTGGGTGGGTACAGAGAATGAGAAATTCTTTCTCTCTTGCCACCGACAACAACAAAGCAGCTGTTTACACATGCCTCCGGTGGAGCTGCTCACTGCAACAAAAGGAGACCACTTGCGGTGAGCACCTGCCAGGTACGCACGTCTATAACGAAGGTGACATGGGGCAGTGTTGAAAAGTATATAACTTCTTATTACAGTGCATACTACAGTTGGCCAAAAAGAATTTACTCACAAAATGTGTTTACACAGAATATATGACTCATCACCCACACATTTGCATTGCGAGTGTTTAACAACCGCTCCGCATAATCCTTAAAATCCAGGTCAATTAGTGGAGTGAACAGAGGTGGAGAGACATTCTTCAATCGTACAATTGTGTTTTTCTCTGTGTTTTCTTAACACATCAGTATTTTTGACACCAGCTGTTTAATTGGTTCAAACAAGTAAAATTTGACCTATGAGTAATAATTGTGATAAGTGGCATTATTTTCATATGTTGCATCCAAACATTGACACAGTCGAGCACATTTTTTCATAAAGTAACATGCTTGTCTGAGAAACCCTGCCAAAGTATTACGATTATGTTAGGATCCCAGCATGTTTTCCTATCAGTAGGGGGAAAAAACTGAGAACTACAATGTGTACATTTTTCATGAGGTGTAGAATGAGACAGGTTTCAGCTTCTGTAGCACATTAATAAGTCATTGGAAAGAGACAGACACAGGGGGAATGTATTAGCATGTATTTGTGAATGTGATGCATGTCCGAGGTGTGTTCAGTGTTTGTTTGTGTGAAAAAAAAAAGGTTTTGAGGCTTAAGAATAGCCCTTTTCATTGGTTTTAAAGATTAGGTTTAAGGTCAGATAAAGTTCCTGCAGGGGCTCATTTATAAAAAGAAATTGGTAAAGAGCCCATTAGATGATTAGTCTGACATTTTAACTGCCATGATTTTATACAATAGATCAGTCTATCAGAAACTAACGAATATAGGGAGGTATGTAGGTATCAGGAAATATTCAAGCTAAAAATATAGTCTGTACCTGTTCTGACTTTGCTTGTGGCCTTGACATGGTTGCACAACAAACCGCCACAGCTGGCTGGCTGCTGTGTCACGCTGCTCAAAGCCTTGGGGTGTGTTACCTGGCCCGGGCAGATTCCATCTGCACCCGCGTCCTCCTGACTATGGGGAAAGTAACACTTCTAAAGCAAGCTCCACAATAGCAAGAGTTCGCTTTGATGTTTTCAGGATTTAGGCCGCACTAAATATTAATAGACAGTGTACCGCACACTCCTCTGTTCTGCCTTAGGAGGGACAGGTTACCTCGGTGAGGCGGTGGCACTGAAAGGCTTCATTCTTTGTGAGGGCTTTTGCAGTGGGCTGCATTTGACCGGTTTATTCCCGAGACAAACGAGAAGACAGAAGAAAACTCTGTAATCATGGTAAGAGCTCACTCTGTCTCTGGTGGCCTGATTGTAAAGAAATGAACTTGGGGCTTGTGGGATTTTCGGTCGAGAGTATTTAGTAATTCGACTATTTGCACAACATTGCTGCTAAAGCTCCGGGGCCACTGTTTGTTTTGATTCAGTGGACCTGCAGCTTGTGTAAAAACATGTTAGACCCTCATCGGAATTGCGTGAAAATTAGATTAGTAAACTAAATTTCAACCCTGGAACTAAGGCATTGCATATGAAAATACGGTTCTTATGAAACCATTAATAATGTTTGTTAAACATGACCGTTAAATGTCTAAAATATTACCCAACAATAATGTTTTTTTAATCACTAATTAGCATAAGAGGGCCACTCCCTCACCTGTAGGCAAGGTGGATTGTATGTGAAATAGGAAAGTGTAAAGGAGGCCCCAATTAAAACGTTTTATATGATTTTGGTCTGGTTCTTTCATGTAATAAAAATCAGTGACTAAAACCACAAGCAATGACTGATTACCCACACACACTTAACCCTTTAACTACAGAGGTAGTCAAGGGTTAAGTTCCTCGACTTACAACATGGAAAGACTGCCTTGAGCTGTACGCCAAAAGAAACTGGGCACGCAGATTTGGAAAAACAAAAACTGAATTTAACAGGCTCTGACAGACACACACACACACACACACACACACACACACGGAGTGAAAGCGTCATTTCCCCTGGAAAACTTTGTTTGGACACGACCTCTTGATGCCTTCAGCTGCTCAAATAAATGTAGGAATTTTGCACTGCTCATACAACACGATCCTGGATATGGATGAATCACCGAACACAACAGTTCCACTTTACTAAAAGTCCTTGCATCTGATTTAAAACTGAAAATCATACACACATATTCAATTAGTCTGTCATATAAGTAATATACACAATAGGTCAACTTGGCAAGTGTAAGAGGAACTTATCATTGATTCTGAGCAGGCGGCTTTGAAACTTACCTGCATTTATGGTGAAGACAACACAAACAAACATAGCCTCACTATCTTGAGGTCTAACAGTTGTCTCATGTATTTTACGCCCAAGTGACACTTAGTTACTTAGTCAGACACCAAGTGATACTTGAGGCACTCAGTTGCGATGCGCCAACATTTGGGTATCCCATACACGTCATTATTTACATAATGTTCTTGCATGATCCTGTTTCTTTGTTCTTTCTATTAATGTCTATGAATGTATTCATTAAATGGAATAGGGTATGTAATTATAATGCCTTTTTTTGTTCACCATTCTCCTGCTGCATTAATTCTGAAAACATAAGGAATGTTGGAAATAATATCAAAACATGCAGCTACATTACATTTACAAATCTTTTAAAAATGTGAACAGCGTCAAGTTGCTGAACCTTAAAGATACTGAAGTAGCTGTAGTTTAAACATTTAAAAAATTTACAAAACACCCAGAGTCATTTCTGAAAGCAGGAAATAATTCAATCAAACGTACACATAAAGAATAGACGTTGACTATGAGCCAAACTAACGTCAACAAAATGAAACTGCGGTAAGTTGGCTGACGTGGGAAGATCGGTCGTTGATGAACCGGTTCCCTGGTGGCACTCGTGACAGAGGTTTACGAGGAGAACTTGAAGGCATCGTTTTACCACCGGGCTGCGTGCGCCGAGCTGGAGAGGCAGAACTTCAGCAGCAGGCACGCATAAACCTGCTGCCACAGTCTGTCGCTTTCGTGCAGTTGTGGATGCTTTACAGGCTGCAAGGAGGACTGAAGACCACACATTCATTAGTTAGACATGTATCTCAGTGCAGACCTTATGTTGAACAAACTCAGCAGTTTATATGTTGGAGTGTGATGAAAAGTTTTCTTCTGTTCCTAATTAAGGGTGAGTTTATTTTTCTTTAGCTACAACCAAAAACAACAGTATTGCTCTCAAGTCCAGAGTTATGGATGGATCTATCACTTTGCTGAAGCAGAGTATCTTTTTTTTTTTTTTTAGATATTTCTGCTCTTTCACATTGCTATTATTTGTCCTGGTGGAATGATTTTGTTTTTGTTTTATGCTCTGTAGGAGTTTTTGTTCTAAACCAAAATCATGTTCACAACCTACATAAAGAATCTGAATGATATGGTATTTTCTACGGTAAGCGCACAGGTTCGAAACATTATTCCTGCATGTATTTGCAATGCTGAGAGATGCATGGCCATACTAAAAGTGTCTATAAACAGAAAAACCTACTTATATTTACTTTAGATCACAAGCCTGCACTCCCTCCCCTTGTTTATAGACAATTTATGATATTTGTGTAACTTCTATCAGTTTATCTAAGGTTTGTGCATATTCCATTTGAAATATGCATGTTTATTAACTGCAGCTACAAATGTAAGCAGACATTTTATGTTTTATTTCTCCGCTTTGCTTTAGACTGACAGCCCAGAGCAACAGCCGACTACTGGGGTCTTGGGCCGTATTGGGAGCTGGTTCTCTCCATGGAGAGGAAAGGGTCAGACGAGTCCTACTGAAAATGCCTCCCCAACTGGTGATCAGCCTCTTATGTCAGATGGAGGAGATGAGAGTGAGAAGTCTGTGAAACCCCAGGCAGGGGAGCAACAGTGGGGGGAGGAGTGCTCCAGTCCCAATTCACTTGGTCTCGCCAGAGACATTTTCCTCTATGAAGAGCAGGACGCCACGCAGTCTGGCCACAAGCACAGCTCTGTTGTGAGCAGCACTGAGACAAGACAAGGAGGTC
This sequence comes from Sandelia bainsii, assembly GCA_032362345.1. Lineage (NCBI taxonomy): Eukaryota > Metazoa > Chordata > Actinopteri > Anabantiformes > Anabantidae > Sandelia > Sandelia bainsii. The sequence continues at coordinate 13,293,392 of JAUMHL010000017.1, forward strand.
CAAAAGAGGAGGAGTTTGTGGTCTGCAGGAACAAGAGAATAGGGCAGGACCAGGAGTGGGAGGAGAACAGCAACGGTACTTCAGTGAGCGGGAATGCTGAGAAGAATGCCAGTCATCTGACGCATCTCTCTTCCTTTTCTAAACAGGGAGTGGTATGGGACTCTGACCAGGCACACACCCAGCCTCAGGCTCAGACAGGCAAAAGGCTCCATGTGTACCTTGAGGAGACCAGTGTTACTCACTGTGGTCAAGACACCTGTGTTGGACAGGAAGTCATCCGTACTGAAGTCACAAAAAGTTTGAAGGTACTCTCCAAGGCAAAGTCCTCACCAGGATTTGATTTATCAAAGAGCTCAAGTGCATCAAGTGCAGAGAACAAAAGTGTCAATGTTAGACCAGCTGTTGGGACACAGAGTTATTACAGCACTCTAGCGGGTGTGTCACTCAAATCGCAAAAAGACTCACAGTTAAAGCCTGAAACCGATAAAGAACAAAGAGAGACAGACAGCATGGGTCGTAAAAACTCAGCCAGGAGGAGACACAGGAAGAACTCTCCAGGAGATGGAGGAAGTAGTCCCCGGGATAAAATGCCTCCTACTGCTCAACCTACACCAGAGGGATTCCCTTCAATGACCAGTCCTCAGGGCAAGAGTCCAAAGACTCACATGGGAGAGTCTTCTGTAAACTCCGCCTCCAAGCACAACCCCACCTCTCAGGCCTCACCTGAAGGAGTTGAAAGTAAGACTTGTCCTGATACAGTCAAGCAGCTGGACAACTTCCAGGATTCAAACTCAGTCACTGCAGACACTCTGGCATGTGTAGTTGATGGGGGCGCAGACATGGAGGACGATGACAGCTTTTATAAAGTAGAAAGGAAGACAGAGACACCAGAATCCAAACGTAGGAGTATTAAGGTTTCTCAAAGTGAGGTAAAGTTTTTTACAAAAAATGTGCCTCTGAATCCTAAGCAAAGTCCAGCGGAAAGCAACAAGGATTTTAAGTTAGCATTAAAAAATACCAAAGATGAAGAAAAAGACAAGTCCCAAACAGAAACTGATGCAAGGTAAGTAAAAGTTAGAAAAAGATCATTGTGTGACTTGTAAATGGGTAAAACTCACCATAATGTTTTCCACTTAAAATACTTTATTTGTTGGACTAAATGTTTTCGTGTACATCTAGTGTACCTCCAACAGGTTTTTGTTTAACATGACACTGATGTGGCAACAGAAATCTGTTAACTGCTATGGGTGGAATATGTCAGGGGCATCCACAGTGAAACGACGGTGTGAGTCATAACACAAAGTCCAGACCTAAGCTTCAAGATTAGCACTGTAAAGTACAGGTCAAATTAAAATATGGGTTAGATTAAAGTGAACAAAACATTCAAACGTTAAAATAACATTACAATAACTCTGTTTGATGAAGCTGTATAATACATGAGTCAGAGGTTTAAAATTTTACAAGATGTAAATGTTTTCCCCTCTCATCATACACAGACCACGTGACCTGAAGAAAACTAGCATGGAGCGTAAACCAGTTAGCGGGCGGATTGCAGATAAAATCAGCCTCTTTGAGTCGCCAGAGAGGGGCCACAAGCAGACTTTCCAAACCACAAGGAGTGCTGATGTCTCTCCAATCAGGAAAGCCCCAGAGAGGATGAAAGCAGATTTTGTGCTGTCAGACCAGAGGTCGAGATCAGCTGAAGGTCATGGAACAGTCAGGTCCAGCTCTACATCACCTGTCAAGGGCAAACTTTTGTCGATCAAGGAGCGAACAAAGAACTTTACAGGGGCGTCTATACCAGAGGCTAAACCAACAGAGGCTCAAACACCAGCCATGACAGGAAAGTCACAAAAACTGCCACCTCCACATGCGGAAGTTTCTGTGTCAGAGTCAGCAAACCTGGACAGTCAGGCTAAACAGGATACTAAAGAGGGCATACAGACAGCAGTGTCAGAGATAACATCAAAACCAGATGAACAAGATACCTCTATAGCAAAGAGGCAACAATCAACAGACTCTAAAATAACAAATACAGTGGCCTCTAAAACAGCGAATCTGAGTAAGAAATCTAACAGCGGTGAATCTGATGTTTTAGTTAAAGGAACGGATGATTCATCAGAAATGACCAATAGCATTAGCCCACAGTCAAAAGGCCCGAGCAAAACAGGCTCCCGTCCTAAAAGAAGGAAAAGTAAAGAGCCTATGAGTCCAGTCAGCCCAAACAGTGAAAACAAACCTACAAGTAAACTGGAAGTCACCGCTTTAAAACAAGAACAGGTGGATGATACGGCTGAGGCTGTGTCTACCTCCAAACAACCCACAGGGAAAGTCTCATCTGATAAAACTCACATAAATGCATCAGAAGAGCAGCTATTGTCTGATACCAAAGAAAAAACATTTAAAGAGGAGTCAGAGGTGTTAGACAAACCGGAAAAACAGATAGATTCTGCATTTAAAAAGGAGAATATTGACAAACCTATCAACAGACAGGGTGAACTGCCTGCCAACAAAGATGAACCTGATACTGCAGCATGCAACACTGGAACAAAGTCTGTTGACAAGGATCCCATTGTTTTACCTAAGAAGGTGGAAGAGGTGGGGGTACAAGGGACTGCATTCACACAGGAGAGAGAAATGGCCTCCAAGGACAGCAGAGAAACGTCAGCCTCCTCCCCCTCACCTGTGGTTGAAAGGCCCATTGAGAAGACTTTGACACTGGAGCAGGAGCCACCCATTGAACATCCCAAATTAGATAGACAACTGTCAATGCAACCTGAATCAAAAAGCAAAGAAAGCGAGAACGTGAGGCAGCCTAGTAAAAAAGACCCAGAGCAAACACTGCAATCCCAAAACAAGGACACAGAAATAATAAATCAGACTGAAAGTAAAAATGTGGAGAAACTAAAAAAGGCAGAGAATAAAAAAACTAATCATATTGAGAAGAAAGACAAAGATCAGCCTCTGTGTTCAAATACAAATACCACGAATGGAAAGGATTTAGATAATGCACAAGATATCTCAGGGACACAGGAGAGTGTTGTTAAAAATGATGTAAGAAAAAATGCTGAAACAAAAGACAAGACACAGCTCATTAAAAACATAACAAAACCAGAAGCCAGGCAACAAGAACCTGCCTCTCAGTCATCAGAAGGGACCAGTGGATCATCAGACCTCTGTGCTCAAACACATTATGTCAGTCAGACAGTAGCTACACATCCAGACAGAGCTACTGTATGTGCCGTTACCCCAAGTAATGAGGCTGTGAGTGGGACAGAGTGTGATAAAGGGCCTTTGAAGGGAGAAGCTGCAACAAATGTGCCTCCTGAGTTGCAAACAAAGTCTACAGAAAGCCCTAGAAGGGAAAAAAAGCATGTGGTGAGTGCAGCAGAGCCACAGCCTAATTCTGTATCAGTGGAAAAAACTGAGAATTCTCCTGATGACTCACATACACATGGAGCTCATGATGATTTCTCCAGCTCAAAGCCTATTACCAAAGCAACTACAGCAGTTGAGGAAGTGACTGTAAAAGCCACTAATGACACTCCAGTGCTGATAACTGCACAGACTGACAATATGGGAGAGAAAGAATCATCTATTAAAGAGCCTACTCCTGTTTCCGTCTCTAAATCCGTGAGCAGTGAGGAAGCAGGGCAGGGTGATGGGGGAAAAAAATCAACTGTCAAATCAGTGCCCTCAGAAGTCAAAATCTCTGGAGATATAATTACATTAGCTCCTAGCCACCCACAGTGTGAGGAATCAAAAAAAACTGTGAGCACAAGTGATACTACTTCACCCAAGGGTGCAGGAAAAATAGCACAGAGCCTATCTGATAGTAGTGCTGCTAAATCCACAGCTGATGCGGTAGAGAAGACAGCAGAAAAACCATACAATCCACCAGTGAATGAACTTTCACCTGTTGTTAATGGTGCTATCGCTTTATGCCCACAACTCACGGTCAAAAAGGAGCCAGTCAATAAGAAACCAAGTCAAACTCCAAAAGCACTCACTTCCCCTGAGGCTAATAAGCTGATTCCAGACTCAATACAGCATTCATCCATGAAGAAGCTCAATTTTCCACGGGGACTGAACAAGGATGATTCTTCAAAACGGGAAGACGCACCCTCTAGCTGGCTGGATGTCGACTTCCCCAAAAAGAAACTCAAAGTGCCGGCGCCCAAACTCAGCTCGTCTGGAAGTGAGAGCAATCTTCTGGATACTTCTGGTGAACTAAACGATGACGATTTTGTTGAGAAAATCAAGAAACTTTGCACCCCATTCTCCCTCCCACCACGTAAACACAACCACCTTCGACCACCTCAGCCCCCCTTTGCCATGCCAGCCATTAAGGAGGATCGCTTTGAAAAGACGTTTGACCCTAAGGAGTTTAAGTTTGGTTTGAGGAAGAATAATCAGTTCACCTTAGACACAGCTCCGAGTCTCTTAGCACAGCTCCAGAACACAGAGACTAAATCTGGTCTAAAGCCTGCCAGGGCTAGTTTGGCAGATAGAAGCATGCTGCTTAGTAGCCTTGACACTCACTCTCGACTCAGGGAAAAAAAACCTGTAATGGCTGATGAGAACAAGGACAAGGAGGAGAAGGATGATCAGATCAAAGTGAAGTCTCGCTTGGAGGGGAGCTGTGTCTTCAACAGTCTCACCTCCTCCAGCTTTAGAGGGGAGAGGAATGGACTTCAAACACAGGTAGACAGCACCAGCTCTGGGGATGTGTCATCTAGTGAAGCCCATGTACTAAGCCCTCCACCTTTGTCCCAGCCACCTCTGTCAAGCCCAGCTGCCACAGGCCCAGTCAAAGACGTACTGGCCAAACAGAGTCCGGCACCAAGCAACACAGAGGAAGCCCAGGCTGTGGAGGCTGTGGTCTGTGACTCAGGTCCTCCACTTCCTTCTTTTAACGACATCAAGCTGCCAGACTATTTAGAGAAGTACCTCCCCCGAGAACCAGTAAAATCAGTGCAGTGCATACAAAGCCAGGAGCCAGTCAAAAAAGAGGTTAGTTTGTCGGTATAGGATTTTCATCAACAAAACAATGTTATTGTTGTTGCTGTTTATTTCATTGTAGTATATTGAAGCAGTGCTGGTCCTCATAACAGAGGTTTCACAGGCAAAATACCTCACAAACACAGACAGGTTGAAGTAAAGCTATTGCCCCGTACAGCACAATCAGAGTGCATAAACTTTCTAGTGAAGATAATACATGGCTCTGTTTTGACATGTTTCAGAATGACAATAACCGTCAATATGGAACCTTCAACTTTAACATTTCCCTGATGGTTTTATGTTTATGCATCAGGTTAATGGAAAATTGTCAACTCCAGTCCCTGGGGGTGAAGCAGACCTGATTGCAAAACCCGGCCCCTTGGTTCCTAAAGCTGTGCTCCCATGTGTTCCCGGGTTTCCTCCAAACACACACCCTACAGTCCCTGACCTTAAACAGCCTCCAGCTCAGCCACAGGGACTGCTTAGTAAAAATGTAAGTGTGCTGCATATACATACTAATAGTGCAACTATTAGAGGAATTATTAGGTAAATTAAGCTTGTACATTTGTCTGAAGTATGTGTGTATGAGCTTAGTCTGATAGGTGAGTTTTCTTATCCAAACTAGGTAACATAGTCAGTGGGTTTTATATCTTGCTTGTCCCTTTTATTTAATTGCCTGTTGTATTTAGGGATGGATGTTTTTTTTTATTTTTTTTGATAATGCTTTATTTTGTATGTCCATAATTTCCCGGAGAGAATGATTTGTTACTAATTACAGGGAAAAAATAACATTCTTGAAAGGACTGGTCAAATTAAACCCAAGTACAAATTGAGTCTTGTTCAGCATATATGTTGAATTGTATGTTTGCCTGTAAACAATTAACTCTTTAGTGGGTTCACAGTGAAAAATGCTCATCACAATTTCCCAGAACCTAAGTTGACAAATTGAAATAGCTTGTTTTGTCCAACTAACAGTCACAAACCAAAGTTATTCAGTTTATTACCAAAGAAAACTAGACAAATCTAGCGAATGTTCACATTTCTGAACAACTGAGCTTTTGGCAATGACTTAGTCATTAATTGAGTTTATCTACTACTGTCGTGCTTGAGTGTAGTCACCAGTAACTCACTGTTTCCCTGCAGATAAATTAAAGGGGTAGGACATTAAACAGGCACAGAGTTGCTGCACATACACGTGCAGTTCAGTGTCTCTAGCATTTTGTAGATGCTTGCCATACTCTGCAATCTTTGTTGCAATTATAATTCTGTGCTTTTTCATTCCAGATAAGAACTGCCAAGAGTTTTCACAAGCGCCCTGGAAAGGTACAGTTGGTACAGCTTTGCCCACATAGAATAGAAACAAGATGGTTACAGGAATCTAGACAGACAAGTCTTTGTTCTGTAAAAACATCTGCTTTTCATATGGTGTTCTTGGGGGTAAACAATGTACTATAAAACTGTTTAGTGCAAATGCTCAGCTGGATTTGATTACAGTCATAGAATTCAGTGCTGTCAATACACTGTAGAACTTGCAGCTCTTCGCTATTGTGTAACTTCTTTTATAGGGTGGTCGTTTGAAGAAAGAGAGATTCACTCAATGTTTTCAGTCTAATGCACATTGTTTTAATTCAGGCTACCTCCAGCTGTAGCTGTGCAGGGGATATAGAGTTTATTAGTATATTGCTTTACTTTTGCATAAAAGTGAAGCAAATAAAAGAGCTATGCTATTAGGTCCTTCTCAGTATCTAGTGAATCACGACTTAATGTGATAGAGTAAGTTTGTAATGCATTTTGTCAATGACTGTTTATTTTCATGGTTAATGTGTTGGTTGTTTGACACTGCCTCCCGTGTCTCTACACAGATGGTGCTGTTTGAAAAAGCTCACTTCAGCGGCCAATCATATGAGATCTACAGGGATGTGGCAGATGCTACGTCTCTGCAGCTCTCGCCTCTCATATCTGTGAAAGTTGTTAGAGGATGGTAAGTAGCAATATTCAGCTGAAACTTTCAGATGATAAAAAAAATGTGAAGTGCAGTTCTAATTAGTGTCAAGTCATTTTGAGTGTTGCCTGCTATGCCTCCTGGCTCCCTACAGATTTAATTTAATAAAATAACACCATTCTCAAGTGTGGAGTTGCACACTTGTTATACTTGAGTTTTGTTGTTAACAAACAAGTTGCATATATCCTTGAGGCCTGGAAAATGTTTTTTAACACCATTCCCTCCTCGCAAAACACTTACATGTGAAACCTGTACTGTCATGTACATACATATATTTTACGTTATATGTTTAACTTGGCAGCAGTATTCTTCTTTCTACGTCTGAGGTCTCCCAAAAAATAGCAAATTGCACATGCTATAGTTACACAGTTTCTTGCAGAATTATATTATATTAGTTATTAATTAATTATATTTAGATAACCTCTGCATGTCCCTCTAATTATGTGACCATTAGTTAACGACTACTACAGGGAATACTGTCTTAATTGACTGATATTGAAAGGAATAGTTGAACATTTTGGGAGCTTATTCACCTTCTTGCCAAAAGTTAAAGGAGAAAATTAATACCACTCTCACACTGTGAACAACAGCAAACATATGTTTCTATACATTCTCACTGCAGCTGGATTCTCTATGAGAAGCCTGACTTTGAAGGACGCTCCATCGCCTTGGAGGAGGGAGGCAATGAATTGACAAATGTGTGGGCAGAGTCTGAGTTAGAGACAGAACCACACAACAACCCACCAATGCTGATCGGATCTATTCGACTCGCTGTCTGGGTGAGTGCTCTGGTTAAATACTTACACCTCTACTGGCCTTCAGTATCTACATCATCGTCACCTCACATGGCCTTTTGAAATGCAGCTAATAGCTGACATTATTGATATACAGCCCAGACGCCGCCAGAACAGAAAAAATATGACTCATCTAGTTAAAATCGTACTTGATTTTGCTGCAAGGGTTGATTTAAAGATGGGCACTGTTGATAATTGCTGTGTTTTCCCCCTATCTTTAGGATTACAGCATTCCTCATATTGATCTGTTTACTGAACCAGAGGGCCACGGCAGAGTAACACCTTACCATGATGACACAATAGAGACAGGCTCATTTGGCATCCCACTGAGCACGGCTTCCATCCAAGTGCACTCTGGGGTGTAAGTAAAACTGATCATTCATATCTTTTTGACTGACCTCTGTTAAAGCATGCATGACCATAATGAATAGACCAACAAATTCAAATCATTAGTGAGACACGTGGTCTACGTATTGCTGTAGTTAGAGATTAGATAGTATTTAAAATACAATTCATCATTCAAGTTTTTGCAATAACTGGTAGAGTTTGAAAATCTTGCCTGCTGTGCTCACTATAGAGCTGTCTTTTTAGTTAGGTGTTCTTAGTGTTTGGCTTTGACAAATAGCAGAGAGATGATAATCATTATTACGTTCCTCTGTGTTTATCTTTGTCTTTGGTTTGGCTCTCACTCATTTCCCTGCCCAGGAATATCTGTCCTGCTGTTGCATGTTAAGAGAGAGAGTGTGTGTATGCGTGTAGGGGCACTTAGAAAATGTGGAGAGGTGGAGACTAGATGCAGAGTGAGAAACAGACAAAGGTGTGGAGAGAATTTGGCAGTGGAGGAGCATGTTTTTCCATGTGAGAGGTGTAAGCATTTAGGACATTTTGTGCCCTTTCCCCGAGGAGGCTAATGACAGTAGACCTTTTCCCCATAGCTATTTTTGTAAGTTTACCTTGGCATCTTTGGTAGAAATCTAACATTTTGGAGATTGTTTCAGCATTTGTTAACATCTAATCAGTACTGCCACAGCAGCTCTAACTACCATGTTTGCTCTGTGACAAGTGGAGCAACTGTTCAGCAGATGTAGTCTTGTGTTTAAGGAATTTATTGTAACATGCACTTAGCTCTGTTGAATTCACTGAGAAAATAGAGGCATTGGCTTCTGCTATTGCACTGTATACAGTGGCTTCAGAAAGTATTCAGACCCTTTCACTTTTTGCACACTTTGTGTTGTAGGTGTAATTTGAGGACCTCTCTGTAGAACTGCACAATAAAACAGTGGTGAGGCACAGAGAAGGTCAAGGGTTTAAACACATTTCTAAAGTTTCCAGGTGTGCAAAGCTTGCAGAGACTTTCCCAAAAAGACAAGGAGTTGTTGCTTACAGAGGGTTTCTGCAGACTAATCAATAAAGGGTCTGAATACTTTTGTAAATTTCTAAAAAAAAACATGACTTGACACGACTTTGTCGACTTTGGTTTTTGAGTATAGATTGGCAGTTTTGTCATTTTACAATTAAATTCACAACACAAAGTACAGTGCCGTGCTGTGCAACAATGAAAAGGTCTCAATACATTTTGAAGCCACTGAATCCTGTAGCAGTGTGAGCTTGGCATCAGTCCTTAGTATCACTTCCCAAATACTGACTGACTGAGCTTGGTTTATTTTTTTCTGGCACAGGCTCAGATGTTTTGATTTGGTATGAGGCATTGTCTTGAAATTGCAGAGGTAGGGGGGCACAGTTCCAATGCTACCATGCTAAAAATGAATTGTAAAGAGGAATGCTTTGAACTGCTTTGAGCGTGCCATTCCCAAGATGTTTTACTATAAAATAAATAGCTTTTGTTCTCAGCCGTCATTGCAAGACTAATTTCTGAGGTAGATTGAAAATACCTAGTGAAAGTCTAAACCAAATAATACTTACAGAGCAGAAATTATCAATAACTTGTCTTTGTTGTGTAAACAACAGTTGCTGAATCCCTTGTGGGAAAACATGTATCATTCAATATGTTCATTTTTATAACAGTGATGTCTTACCCCTGTTTTATAATAAGTAGGAAATCATGCAAGGAAATGACTCATAATGATTTTAAATCACCAAGAGGCATGAATGTAACACGGGTGTTGCACCATTCCTCAGGTGGCTGGTGTTCAGTGACCCAGGGTTCCAGGGCATGCTAGCTGTGCTGGAGACAGGAGTGTACCCTTTTCCTGAGACCTGGGGCTTCCCATCACCCTTCGTGGGATCTCTTAGACCACTTAAAATGGTGTGTGTTTCTGTCCAAGATTTAATGCATAGTGCAGAGGATAGTTAATTAGTGAGATAAATTAATTTGCTATTTTCAGCCAGCCATGCTCATTATATCTTTAAAATGTCAGACATTAGTAATAAATGCATGTTATATTTTCACAGATCCCATTTGATGTCTTCAGATTTCTTGTTTTTTCTTACTAACAATACAGTAAACGATTTTTAGTGTGTATATGTATGTATAACAAATTCAAGCATCACATTTTATATTGGCAGAATAGTTAAAATAGTTTAATTTATTTTTTTAGTAAATTATTTAGTTGTAACGCACAAATCTTTTCTTGTAAGATTTCAGCTTTAAAAGTAGTTCACTATTGTGATTTTTCTTTGTCACAGTTTCCTTTGTGAATATGCTGTCTGCCATAGGCAGTCAACTTCAGACTTTGTAGTAACTAGTTACTTACAGGGACAGTAAGTTCAGATCAGTATGTTTTATATATTTTATTAATTTTAATTGCTCCTTGTGCCCACTCAACAGAACTCTTATTACTTCTAAAAAAAATAGAAGTATTAGCCTAATTGTTGACTGTCTTTTTACAGTGTACATCTAATTAAAGAAAAATGGTTTGTTGTTGACAATGTCTCTGTTGCAGGGTGGTTTTAAAGTGGAGAATCCCAGTGAAGTCAAGGTATGCAGTTTAGGCATGAGTTTTGAGTTTTTATTTTACTTTACTTGTGTATCTTAGTAATGATATTGTTAAAATAAGAATTGCAGTGTGATTGTGACTGAGGTAAACATGTTTTATAAAAGGCCTGCTGACATTGTGCATTGCATTCTTTGGTCTTTCAGTATACTGGTTTGTTTATTTTAAGCCAAAAATGTCAAGGAATTTCACCACTGTGTTTTGGCAGCAGACATTTTCAGGCCACAGAATGACAGATAAAGAGCCTTTTCTTAGACTCAGTGCATTTGTAAAGCCATTAAACAACTGTTCAAGACAAAAAAGCACTGAAGTGCACAAATTCATAATGTTATGTTTGCAAATATTAAGCAGACGAAGCATCCAAGGACATGTTTTTCACTTAGTGTTTATTTATTTGTGTTTCTGCTGAATCACAGTAGGATCCTCCATATTCATTAAGGAATAAAAAGAACTCAAAATTACCATAAAGATTTCTTGCCACGTGGAAAGAAGTGTGATGTTTTAACCAGAAAAGCCTCCTATTTTTTATTTATTTAATGATTAACTATCATTATGTCAGTGTGAATAAAAGAACAACTTGTATTCAAGCAAAAATACAGAAAGAAAAACTTTACGTGGCTGCAGTTTGTCTACTCAGACAATGTAAATGATGAGTCAACTTTTAAGCTCTGTCTTTTTTTTCTGCTACAGGCTGTGGTGTATGAGAAGCCTTGTTTTGAAGGCTTCTCTTTGGAAATTGACAGCGATGTTTTCAGCTTTTGTGACAGTGAAGAAGACATTGTGACCGACGGAGCATTCCCTGACTCAAAGAAACTGAAAACTGTGGGTTCTTTGAAGATCATTGGGGGACTGTGAGTATATATTCTTCTATTGCACCATAATTTATCCACTTTACCTACACAGGATCAAGTTGGGTGCAATTACAGCTTGACCCTGCAACATGTCTTCATATCTCTTGTTCCAGCTGGGTGGGCTACAGCCAGCCTGGGTTTGAGGGACAGCAGCACATCCTGGAGGAAGGAGAATACCTGGACTGCAGCGAATGGGGAGGCTCAGAGCAGCTCCTGTCACTGCGACCAATACTGGCTGTGAGTATGGGACTTTGCTGTCTCACTGTACAAATTATAGTTTGTGAAGGTCAGGATTGGTGTTAAAACAGCTTCTGTTGTTCACTCAAATAAATTCTTCTCATGTTGAAAATCAATGAAAAGTAAAATTATTAAAACCTAACAGAGACCAACATGTTCCCCTGAAGCTCACACCGTTTTAGCAAGCAGGGAAACACATCCTATCAATTCAAGACCTGTGATAACTCTAAGGTTTACTATAGATTTCATTGGAGCATTGAATCTTAAAACAAATAAATTAATATGTTTTGTTTTTACAAAGCTGTGGTAAAGTAATGAACTTCACAATTGAATTGAATAGTTTAATTGTCCTTGTAACAAGTACAAGGAAATTAGCAGTTGTCCTTGTGGTGTTAAAAGATATATAAAAAAATAAATTATAAAGATTAAAATATAAATTATAAAGATTATGAGTTATTCAGTCATTCAGCACAGTACACTGTTGCACATAAAAGACATTATTGCACATGATGCCATCTATTGCATAGAAGGTGTTAGGTGGCATTTAATGCCCTGATGGCTACGAGATAAAAGCTGCTTTTCATTCTTTTCGTTAGTCTTTGCTTTAATGCTCCTGTATCTTTTGCCTGATGGCAGCGGTTGAAACATGTTGTGGACGGGGAGTGAGGAGTCTTTTAAAATGTTTTTTGGGCTTTCCTGAGACAACGGGAGATATGCAGTTCATCAAGATAGGGCAAAGGACAGCCGAAGATCTCCTGGGCAGTCTTTATAATTGCCTCTGTGCTGTTGTGCAGCTGAAAAAACCACACGCTGAGGCAGTAGCATAGAATGCTCTTGATGGAGCAGCAATAGAAGGACACCAGCAGTTTTTGAGGAATGTTATTTTTTCTGAGGACTCCCAGGAAATAAAGTCTCTGCAGAGCCTTCTTCGCCAGCTCTGCTGTGTTCACACCCCAGGTCAGGTCCTCCATGATGTGGACTCCCAGGAAGCGGAAGTCACACACACTCTCCATACAGTCCCCTTTGACGCATAGTGGTTTGATGTCAATATTAGCATTACTGACTTCTGGATGGCCCAGAATTCTTTAAACAAATCAATATCAATTAAATATGTTAAGCCAAATGGGTAAGCCAATCTACTAGTCAAACCAGAGAGTAAACACACTGTTGGATGTTTGGCCAAATGCTCCATGGCTCCATTATTTTATGTATTGTACTTTGGTCTGTTGCTTATCTGATTGTCAGATGTTTTTATTCTTGCTACAGGATTTTGTGGCTCAACACCTCAAAATGTTCACCGACAGAGACTTCGGTGAACTTGGAGTCAACATTGACGTCACAGGGCCTGTTTTTAACATGGATGACACAGGCTACGGCATGAATACTCAGTCGATTGAAGTCATTGGTGGCGTGTAAGTAAAGAGTATTATAACTACAACAGTTATCTTCCCTGTCATGTTTAGCAGACATGGGAAATTAAAGGTTAGCATACTGTAGTTCACAGCTCTGTTATTTTCCACTGCAAGACTTAAGGTATGTTTTGTTCAGTGTAGGCTTTAAGATGCATTCTTGTGCATGATTCCATCTCCAATTCCAGTTTAAAACAGTCAAATCTTAGGCTACAATTCCAGGAAAATCTAGTGTGGTTTATTGTGTTAGTTTGCAGTTCAGGTGCATAGTAATAAGGCTGCCGCACCCATGCTGACAGGTCGAGACAGATTACCTAGCTCTCTAATGGTTAGGTTGCCACACCTCATTTCCTGTCAGTATAAGTTGGTCTTAGAGCATGCTTCCTCACACCCTTTTGCAGTGGGAATAAATGTGATATTAGAGTCAGGTGTGCAAGAGGATGCCTGATCAGCATCCAGGATAAAAGGGAATGTTATTAATATTGTGGTGGTGTTTTCATGTCACATCATCTTTTGTCACATCATCTATATTATTACACACTATAAAGATAAAAGATTAAAGCAGTGGCCATGTTCCCAAGCTGTTTCTATTTCCATGTCTTTATGCTATGATCAGCTGAAAAATGAAGTAAAATAGAAGTAAACAAAATCAGAGGCAAATTATAACAGTGAAATGCAAAACATGTAATGCTAATCATTGCTCACAAGGGAGGCATTAACAAAATGGTGACTAATGTGGAGAGGAACATGTTGTCCTTCGATAGGAAGAAGGACTCTCACAACACTGAATGGATATTTTTGCTGCTCTGCCAGCCAGTTATGAGATTACACAGCCACACCCATGTTGTGCACCCCTGAACCTCTGACTGGCTCAGCTTGTTGGTTTAACATTTCTGTCAGACTTGTTTGTAGTCTTACACATGAAGCCCACAAATGCAAACAGTGGTCTGAGAAGCAGAAATACCTAACATACACTCACTCAGATCCCCAAGATATGCCACATTTGCCAGGACATACATTAAATAAGTGCTGAGATAGTGTGGGAGTGGGAGGCTATCATGAATGAATGAATTTGACCAAGAATTGTTGACATTCATGATAAATGAATAACACTTTGACTGAATTCCTGTGGGATTTTGTTAGCAAGTGTGGGCGCATCAAAGATTGTATTTCTCTACTAATTAAGAATTAAAAAGAAAAAGGAGAAAACACAATTCTGAAATGCCAGTGCAAAATTAAAGAGTGATTATGCTTCTCTTCCTCTATGTTCTTTTTCAGCTGGGTAGTGTTTGAGGAGCCAGGCTTTTGTGGTGAGTCCTACGTCCTGGAGAAAGGACTGTATGGAAGCCCAGAGGACTGGGGGGCGCTACAGCCCAGAGTTGCCTCCGCAATGCCTGTTCTGCTGGTAAGAAGAATGTCTTTAGGAAAAGTCATACAATTCTGCTGTATTGCCTAGGTGGAAAAGTGCCCAGTTCTTAGACAGATGTAGCTGTAACTGTCTTTTTTTATGTTCAATCATTGCTACTACAGCCAGTGTTCTCCCTTGAGCTTCAGGTAATGACATTAATCAATTTTGCACTATTAAGTGCCTGCATTGTCACTTCCCCTGATAGTCCCAGTGTGGCTAACCATGTGTTTCATTTCATGTGACCAGTCACGATATTCATGCTTGTGACCAAATCAAAATTTATCACGGAGAACGGAGCAATCTATGGGGCAGCAGGCAGTCCTTTATAAAGTAGATTATATTTGGGAACATGAAGCTCTTGCAAAACAAAAGTAAAATAGTCTGCTCAGTGTAAGGAAGGAAAATATTTTTCATAAGACTGTAAGTGAAAACAACCTAGAGAGAGGTGAGTCATCCTGAAGCAGCATCGGTTTTGATGATGACAGAAAGACATGGATTTCGTGCAAACTGTGTAGCTGTTGTGATGCATCTACTGTTCACTCAGAAGTCACTGACTGGTCCTCACCTCTAAAGTATATTTATTCAAAGTAAATATTTGTTTTTCCAACCTTCACTCATTAACCACAACTGTGAAGTTTACAAGTAACACAGAAATATGCAAAAAAAGACATGTTTTCATTACTTGTAAAAGTACAGTAGGCCTTATTGCATGTAAAATAGTCTCATTAACTTGTTGTGTCATTTCAGGATGATTTTCAGAATGCATCCAAGTTCAAGGTAGGTGATTAAAAGGGATAAAAGAACAAATCTAATCTTGCTGAGATATTGCCTTCCATCTTATCTGATGACTTGGACTCAGAGTGGATGACTCACACTTATTATCTTGCTGTGTGTGCCTCAGGTGCAGCTTTTCTCTGATCCAGGTTTTCAAGGCTCTGTCCTTCCTCTGGAGGACAGTGTAGCTTCCCTGCAGGATGGTTTCTCTGTTGCCTCCTGTAAGGTTCTGGCTGGCAGGTGAGCAGTATTTCACACTATAGAGGAATATTATATTGTAAGTTATGATGTAAAATTAGATACTTTGTACCATCCTGCAACTGGATTTCCTAATGTTTATCTGATACAATTGCAGTTACATATTGCTCATATTACTAAAGTATAGCTGGGATTCAGGATTTTCGACATGCTTTCACTGCTCCACTTAATAAAAAATGTCCCATATGACAGCAGCTTGTGATGTACTTACATTTCTTTAGTGCAGCCTCCATATATATTTAATATATTGCTTAGATACTGTATGTGCATTGACAAGCTTACAGTATGCATCTTCAAGCATGAGTAGCCTAGTATATAAAATTATGTTATGTTACAATTCACTGTGTATGTAAGTTATTAACACTGTAACCCTACATTATGCAAATAGGTTTCCATCTTTTTTGTTCCTAAATCTAGAGCATGAGTTTAATTTTGTGTTCCTGTGTTGTGTTTGTGTGTGTATGTATTTATGCAAATGACTTTCAGCTGGCTGGCATTTGAGGGTCAGGACTTCACTGGCAGAATGTATGTGATAGAAGTGGGGAGCTACCCAGATCTGAGAGCAATGGGCTTTGGTAATACAAGCTCCTCCATCCAGTCACTACAGACTGTTGGCTTTGTAAGTTTTTTAATTCTTCCAATACTTTAAAACCCACTTTAACACACAATGGATGACTATATAAAATGTGAAAGGTGCCATTTGTAGCTCTGCAGTGTCTTTCAACTCTTTGTTTTGTTTCCAGGACTGCACCTGTAATGTTTTTGGTTCACTCTCACTGCTCTCATATTGTCCGATACTCATCTGTGTCTGCTGGATGATTAAATACAGCAACTGGTTACCATAGTGACTTTAAATGTGATTATTGCCAGTTTTGTGTTTACAGCTTGTTACAGCTAACCATAACCCTAACCCTTGTCTACTGCACCCAAGTGACCAAAACATCATGAATTCAGAACTTGATTTAATCCTGGTAACCAAACCGATTTTAGGTAAGGCAAGGCAAAGTTACATAACATCAAGACAGATTTAGAGCGCAATATTTTTAAAAACCTGACTAAGAGTGTTAACTCAAATGTAATTCTAGCCAAAGTTGAGTAAGCATCATGGTCACTGATAAATAATATTTAACACAAGAAAATATACCAAAACCTGGGTGGTACCTACCTTAGTCATCACCCTCTATATAAAAACTGCCCTCTTGCATTAAATGGTCAATACTACTGACCTATAACATGAATGATGTTGAAAACAACCCACGTGTGGTTAGCACAGGGCAATAAATGGCAGAGAGCTCAAAGGTGTAAAAGTGGTCTGTTACCAAGGTAACCTCAGAATAACCATAATTTCAACCTGCATGACTTGCAGCTGTCCACCCACTCAATTCCATAACTTTCTCTCTATTCCTCTCTCCTTGGCAGGAGTTCTCACTGCCTTCCATCACTCTTTTTGAGCGCTGTGGTCTACGTGGAAAGAGGGTGGTTCTGACAGATGGATCAGTCAACCTTCAGCTGGCTGGAGGCTGTAGCCGAGTCCAGTCTGTGCTAGTGGAAGGAGCTATGTAAGTGTAAAACAACAAGACGTTATCTTAGTTTGAGATTGGCAAGTTTATGCATAAGAACGCTACTGCAGGAGACTGAACACGCAGTGTGAAACACAATAATCCTTTTCTTTCACACAGGTTCTTCAGTGGCCTCTGCTGGTTCTCAGCAGCTCCACATCTATTTCAATTTAAAACTTACCAACTGCCAAGTTGACATATCAAATATTTCCTTAAGCTTACTGGCATTTATTGCATAGTCCTATAACAAGAATTCAGAGTCGAATGTTAAGACATACAAATATCACAAAGTAATGTAAAGATAAAGGATTTAGAGATAATAAGAGAATCAAATCAAGTTTAGCTTTTATTTACACTCCCTGGCCACTTTATTAGGTACACCTGCACAATCTAATGTAATCCAAAACAGCAGCACTGCCATGAGTTCTACTTTCACAAGTTTTTGCTAAAACTGAAAGGTGATAATTCTACTATATGTTGATTATTAAGGTCACAGTGGTTGGTGGAGTCATACTGGAGAATGTACTGGAGGTGTTTCTAATGTTTTGGCCACTGTACTTACATAAGTGAGACAAATCATTAGAGAACCTCTTAATATAATTCCTATATAATATGACCTTAATAATAAAAATATAGTAGAACTATCAGCTTTCTGGTAGTTTAAACAAAAACTGAGAATTTACTGTATAACCTTGTAAAACTAGAATTCATGGCAGAGCTGCTGTATTGGATTACATTAGATTGTACAGGTGTACCTAATAGGTGTAATAATAATAATAATGGCCAGTGAGTGTATATAACCGAAAATTACAAATTTGCCTCAAGGGGCTTTAAAGTCTGTACAACAGCGACACCCTCTGTCTTTAGACTCTTGAATCGGATATCAGAAAAAGCGAAATTAAGGCTATATATAAATGATTTTGACATTTGCAGGAACAGTATTTTATCCAGGTCTGTAGTAAAGGTGGATTCCTAGTTATTTCTGATAAGGTAAAACGATTTGCTCAGTCATTACGGTTTAATGATGATGTTTTTTAATTTATTAAATGCAAAATGTAGCAGAGTGCAGCACATATTATCTATGTTACAGAATGACAGTGCTGACAGATGGAGCAATGATGGAAACCTCCTGCTGATGTGCAAGATTCAGACTGTAGGTGTGAGCCTGTGCTGAGGAAATAAAGGGCTCACAGTGAGTCAGGGCTGTCTCTGGAGTGGCACATTCCTACTGCAGGAGAGACAGGCAATCAGCCAAAACCCAGAGCCATAGTGACCCAAGATAAAAGCAACATTTAGTGTCACAACAAAATGGGACAGTTGTGGAGCTCCGCACATTTCAGATGAATTTGACAAGGCTCAGTATTGAAGAGAGGACACTGAAAACTACTTTTAACTCAAAAGAAAATGTTCTACCTGCATCACAAGTAACCTGGGCTACATAAGAGAAAAATATAAAAGGCATTTTCTGCAAAACAGAGCTAAAATTACTGAAAGCAATAGTATGTGATTACAATAGACAAACCAAACAGCATACAGATCTACACACTATTTTTGTATTTGTTTTTATCAATAAAAACCTGACTGTGCTTTTGCCTTTTCTTTACAACCAGGTGGATATTATATGAGAGAATCAACTATCAGGGTACTCAGATTTTGCTGAAACCTGGTGAGATTCCAGACTGGCGCAAGTTCAGTAGCTTGCAGAAAATTGGGTCCCTCCGCCCTCTGATACAGGTATGTCCTGACACTCCACAATGGGCACAAAGTATTCCGTTTTCTGCATTAAAAATCTGCTCAACACAGAGTGGAAATATGCATGAGCATTTGTTTTTTCACTTTTAAAAGTTTTGTTCATGTACAAAATCTACCTTGCAATTAACAGATGTGTCACATTCAGTAATCTCGAATAAAAGAAAGGTTGTAATTATCGAAGTAGACTCAGATTGTAATTGTAGTGTAGAGAATTTTGAGAACCATTGATGAAATGTAAGACAGAAGAAGTAAAAATCTTACTGAATCTACTACTAAACATTATGTCTTCATTTTTGTTCTAATGTTTTTGGAGCAGAAGCAAGTGCACTTCCGTTTAAGGAACAGACAGACAGGGCTCATGATGTCAGTGACTGGCAGTTTGGATGATGTCAAATTGATGCGGATCCAAGAAACAGAGGAGACTGATGGATTTGAGCAAATCTGGTTCTACCAGAATGGACATCTCCACTGCAAGGTACCAGCACAGTACAACCAGCATACTACTAATCAGTGTCAGAGGTCCTGGGAACAGTTCTATGAACGAGTAATGGTCAAGCAAAGAGCTAGGCCAAAGACCCAAACTGAATTTTAGACCATGAACCTGGACACTATACACATCACCTTAGTCAATCTTCTACGGCTGAAATTCACAGGGATACTGAACCCTATTTTTGAAGCACAAACCTCCCATATCACACTGTACTAAACACTGGTCCACTGATCTGGTATGCCTACGTGAAGGAACACAATCAAATGGCACAGAGGAAATGATCAGCCCCTGTGCTTTTGTTTCCAGATGTTGGAGGAGTGCTGCCTGGGCCCCAGTAGCAGTGTGACAATGGCAGGAAGCCGCATTGGTCTCAGCCCAGAGCCAGATATGCACCTCTGGAGTATCACCCCTGAAGGCTTTATCCGCTACACCCCTACCTCTGATCTGGTCCTGGAAGTCAAAGGTCAGCAGCCATATATGGCATGACATGTTACTTTAAATACAGCGTTTACTGGTCAGATTTACTTTTGTGAGATACACACAGTGGTGTGTATGTCTGCTAGCTTACAGCAAATACTAAAATTATCATCAAATATACTATGTTGCCAGGCTCATTTAAACACCCAAGGCCTTAATTATCCTCTACAACATTACAGCACTACTACATAAAAATGCCAGTATTTCAAACATGAGTCATCTTTTGCCCACTCTTGTGGGTTATTACCATCCAGGCAATTGGTGTGCATCTGTGTAAATTAGTGACACCTTGTGGACTAAATAATGTTAGTATACATATTTTCATTCACTGCACTGAGTGCAGTGAGTTTTTCTAGACGTTTCAATTTTAAATTATTTTAAATACGCTAACAGGGGTCACTTACATGACTTTGTTTTTGAAAGAACAGATGTTATAAGTTCAAATTGGTCCGAAATGCAGTGTAGGCATTGTTATGTCTAATAGATCATTAGAAAACCCTTTGCAATTGTGTTGGCACAGCTATAAATGTATATAAACATGTAAGTAGTTTACATTAGAAATCTAAATCTTAACAGTACAATTTAAAAAGACCCTAGATAATAAACAGGATCTGGTCTCTAAATGCTTTATAATGTTTGTCATTTATCTCTCAGTGTGGACAGTGAACATTAACTAACTGCAGATGCATCAATAAGGCACCTACTCCTTAATACTTTTGCACATAGAATGATAAAAAGATATTAATTGGGAAATCTCTCTGTTTCAGGGGGACAACACTACGACAAAAACACAGTGATTCTGAATTCACTTGATCCAAATAAACGTCAACAAAGGTGGAATGTGGAAATTATATGATAAGCATAGGAGCTGCTGAGGACAAGGTACACCACTGGACATACTCAAACTTTGCTGCAGGAGAACTACAGTATAAAAATGTCCAATGAGGAGGTCAACATGGAATCAATCCATACAAATGTTATGACTACCCACTCAACATACAAACAGTGGAATCTGAACTTGAAATACTTCATATTTTTCAATTACAGTAGTGTATCCAAAGGTTTTTATTATGTGTTTTCATTAAATAAATCTGTTTGCCTTATGTTAAGTAACTTAAACAGTATTAACACCCTTTCATACATTTTTATGCAATGTCATGTTAATACATATTCTGTCTGCATGCAACATAAGGAAACAAAAAGCTGATTTTGAAATCTGTCGTTTTAACTAAAATTAGACAGCACACAACTGTTTTTATTATAGAATAATAAAAGTATTTTTGTCAATAAAGTTCTTAACATACTTTTTACAGTAGATTGAGCTGCACTTGTTGTACAACAATCTAGAAACTAAACATCACATAAGTTTTTATTGCTGTTCAAGGACTGAACTGATATTTTATGTTTGGATTACTCAACTGTAAGCCACAGCCACATACCTTGAGATACAAGTTGACGATGGGAAAGTGCTCATGGCATATGCACGAGCTCGCTGACCTTGTTTGTACCAGACATTTTTTTTAATTATCGGCAGCATAACTCAAACAGCTTGTGTAACTTTCAAGACAATACAGGAGGGTGTATGTTTTAACAGGGAAAGCCTTTGGGCTCCCATTACAAGCTAAGGACCTGCTTGTAGTGTGTAAAACAACAGCAGCACCACCACTGATCTTTTTGGATAAAATGGTCCGCTGCTGTCAAGAGGAGCCTTGTGAAGTTGAGAGAAATCACAGTAGCCCAATTCTTTTGGCACTCTGCTTACTGCCTAGTTTTATTTGACTGTTTCTTGCGCTTCCTGCTCTGACTCTGCAGTCTCTGTGCGGATGTTCTGCACCAACTCTTCAGCCTGTCTGTCGTTATCTTCAGCCACCCTGACTACTGTCTTTCCTCTGGCATGGCCCTGCTCCAGCTTTTGAAAAGCCTGGGGCACCTGAGTAAATGGAAACTGGGCCTCCACAATTGGCAGGATCTGTGATGAAACAGAAGCAAATATCAAGAATATGAGCCAAAAAATGGGAATATACATACATATATAAATATAAATACATATATTTTATACAAAAATAAACATTTAACATATCAGTCACAGGTTACATTGTGTCAAGGAATTTAACTTAATAATAACTTTTGTTTTAATGGGGTAGGAAATTCATTGCATTAAGTGATCTAAACCAGACAAAATGCTCTGTGTATCCTTTTTACCCCAAATGCACAGCAATGAGAAATTACAATCAGATTATATTATATTATATGTAATTATTTTAGACAAGTAAATACCCATAGGCTGCTAATGCTACATCATCTCTGCTTTCAAAGTTGCAAATATAAAAAGGTGAGGGAGGGGTTCAGAATGTGATGAGGCTGGACAATCCTGTGCTAGTCCCACAACACAGGCAGCCAGGCTTGTTATGCTGGTCAGCATCTCTGGTCGCTAACAATGAATGGGGAGTGCAGTGGCGTCACGATGGAAACCGACCACACTTTCTGACTGAGAATAGAACATGGAGAGAGAGAGAGTGTGTATGTGTTTTGTGCAGGGGGGCTGTGTGTCTGCGGCTTCCCGCCACCGGCCTGAGTGTGCAGCTCGCTGTAAGCCCCGGGACAAAAGGACAGTGGTCCCGCACGCTTTTGCAAATGGTTGCTCAGCACTGTTAAAAAATCCATTCGCCGTCTCCTGGCGCCTGACTCAACCGTCCAGCAGCCAACAGTGCACACCACCAACCAACCGACAGCACAGCGGGAATCCTCACTCCTTAACAAAGCCACAGGGGAGCCTTGAACAGAAGCATGTATGGTATCCATGGCATGTTCATATTCACCCATATCCACCCCTGCGTGACTTTCACTCTCAGGCTGCCGCTGATACTGTGCAAATGAGAGAATTTCCAACTCCCCATTCTGTAAACATAAGTGATACTGAATGGCAATTATGTAAGATATGAGCAATAAAGCAGTACAATACCTTTCCTGCATCCACCAAGTTTTTGACCTCATCCAGGGCGGGCCCATCCGGAGCATAAAATCCCCACCGGTAGAAGACTCCCCTTGACATTATGTTCTAAGATGTGAACAGAGTGGAGGCAATAATTATAAATCAGGCATTTGCACACCTCTGTGTTTATAAGATAAAGTGGTACCCAAATATGAAAAGATGCAGAAATCAGCATCCAAAGTCCTCCAGGAGTTCTAATTTGATCTCTGCCTTTAGATAATACTGAAAATACCATTACCCTTGTTAAGTGAAAAAAAATTGAAACCAACTTAATTATGTTACAAGGAAAACCTGACACAATCACAAAAAGGTAAACAGAAAGCATCTCAAAGAAAGATTAATACTCTCATGTACTAGTCTTTAAGTACAACACTACTTGATATTTGATCATGTAATATTATTATTTGGCATCACTTTGCTGTACCTCTTTGGCTTTAGTATATCCATATGTGCTTGCTTGAAAAACAACAGCTCATTCAGTTGTGCCAATAAGATTAACACTAGGGGGCTCAGTTGTGCTGTGATCACCCTGATGAAAAAGACGTGCTGTCCAGAGCCAGCAATGAGGCTGTGACTCCTGCAAACTGACCAGCTGGCTGCTCTTGTGGACAAAGGGGCCCAGAGGCTTGGCAAGAAACACACAAACACTGGCATTTGTCGGCTACAATCTGCATCAAATACTGCTAGTTCAGCAGCAAACATACCCACATACAGTCCATCTAACGCACACACAGTCTCATCTACACAATTCTAACTCTGCCAGCCACTGGTCTAGACAACTTGACTCAGTTCCTAGAGCAGGTCCACCCTGTCCTTGCCAGTTCACCCACTACCCTCATTACACATGCACTCCTATAACAAAGCCGCTAGTGGGACAAGATGTGCTGTACAAGCAATACCATGAGGCTAAACCACATTCAGGGACTCAAAAGCCTTAGTGCTTAAATTCCCTCTTTACTTGGACCCATTCAGATTTATTACACCCTGCAGGGTACATTTCTACACATCAAGCATAAACCTCCACTGAGAATACCAAGGCATTACACGATTTCCCCTCACTATTTCAACTGTATTTCAATTTATCTTATCAACTGAATGGAAATAAAACATAGATCATGTTTACCTGAATGGCCTTCGTCTGCAGGGTAAATCCAGTGTGACACGTTCCATCCAGCAGACCCATAGAATCAGTGTTAAGGAGTAGAGGTGTTACCAGTGTGATATACTTTGCCCCGGACCAGGGTTTCAGCAGACCCATCGCCCATTGCTCTGTGTCTCCACCAACATTGTCCAAAATCACATCAAACCTGTGTGCGCAAACACAAACTGTGAATCCCAGTGACGAAAGGTTCAAAATACTGAAAGATATACACACACTTCATAGGTTAGTGGTTAAAAGTTCACTGCATGTTTCATTATCCTACATACTGTCAGTTGTTGGGTAAAAAGAAAAAAAATCTTGTTTGTCTTCAAGCTAAAGCCACGGTTTCCCTATTTTGTTTCGGGTGCGTTGAGAGGGGTGAACTAGAGTCCACTCAGGACTAAGCCCTGGTATCCATGGAAACTAGAAAGGGAGTCAATGAGCAGGTGTGCCATGCTGCCAGAAGATGTTTATCACATTTAGGGAATAAGCACATACAATTTTAGCAGTACTGAATGATTCCTTTTCATTAGCACCTTTATTGGACTGGCACTGACTGTAATGATATGTCATTAGGGTCGAGGCTTGAAGACCGTAAAGAACATTCTGCAAAAAAAACAATACAATGTAACCACGTAACACATATGCTGTCCAGTCTGATAGTCAGGTTACTTATAAAAACACACACTTTTCCATCACTTCTAGTTGTTCAGCCGGATCTCCTGCTGTGTAGTCCACCACCTCATCGGCCCCCAGCCCTCTGACAAGGCCTTCGGCATTGTGGGAGCAGGTAACTGTTACATGGGCACCCCAGGCCTTCAATAACTTGGAGCACACAGAGAAAGAAAACAGAAATATACACAACAAAAACAGCAAGTGTCCTTCCACTGATGAAGTTTATAAGTGACAAACATATTCAGCTGTACAGCTAGAGGAATACACACCTGGATAGAGAATGTTCCAACACCTCCCGATCCTCCGGTGATCAAAACTCTAGGAGGAGAAAGCCCAGCAACCAGCAGGTCATTCAATTACTGTGCGACTCATTTAAGCAAAGCTACTAAAAGTAAAAGTAGAAGCCTTGGGGGGGATAAAAAGGGATTTGCAAATTTGGAAGCTGTTACATTCGAGGAGGAGTGAAAGCTCTATTAGATTAAAAATCAGATTAAATTTATACAGCGAGTGGGTTAAAAGAAAGATTTTCAAACCCATATGATACCAATTAGAATTAAACAAAATGCCAGTTTAATCGGTGAAAGGAACGTGATGAAAAAAGTGTTTCATCATAGTAAAGTTTTCATGAAGAAAAAAGAGCAATTTAAGAAGCTCGTGAATTCAAGTTGATGTTTATAATAGTATTCAGGGACTTCTTATTTTTTCCCCAAAGCTTTGACTCACATTTCTTATGTTCTGTGTATAAATGGTGAAGGGGTTCAAGGGTTCAGTGCAAGGTTATCCAGGATCAGGATGAAGGCTTGCCTTTTATTTAAAGAGGAGTCTCTGCAAAGACCACCAGTATTTATAAGTGCAGACAGAGCAGTGTTGGCCACATAGGGGATGGATGCTGCCTCAATGTGGCTCAGTGATTTTGGCTTATGAGAAACCTGCAAAGACAACCATCCAGACAGTGTCAAACATCAGAAATATATCAACATGTCAACACTCTCTCTAAATGACATCTTAAACATTAGTCTAACCATAGCTAGCAAGATTTTGAAACATTTTTGTTACCAATTTGAATGAAACAGGATACATTTTCCCACTAAAATGTTTAATGAAAAAGTGAGAAACGTTTATCAATGTAAAAGTCTGCAAGACTGGATTTATTTCTCAACAGTACGAGCACATTAAAAAGCAAGACCTGTGAGTTACTGTGAGGGCAGCTGACTAGGCACTGTTGAATAAATGATAAATAAAGTATAATGCAGCAAGAAGACACAGGGCAATTTGTGTGGCTTTGTAATTGCTGCCACAGTAACCAAACAAACTTAATCCTAATTACTTCTTACACTGCAGGATTACATAACAGGGTATGCTTCCAAACTTTTATTCAAAACATTTTTTACATAACAGCTTTCAATCAACTTCTTCTGAATATTTAAAAGAAAAAGAAGTAAAAATCTATTTAATGTGAGGCTTATGTTAGATGACATAACAATACACATTCTCATACGTTACAGAAGTCATACAACTTTAACTCTGTATCTCACCTCAAACTCTGTCAGAGTCACATATTCTGCCAGACTGCCTTGTTTCCATGGGGGAACAGCAGCCCACACCTGGAACACAAATGTGACAATTGACATGCTGAAAACAACTCAATTTAACCGCCTACTTGCAGTCTTTGAATCTGGTTAGTCAGCTAATAACCTCTCAGTCAGCTCTTCCCATCTGTTCTTATCATTATTCATGTTCAAAGATATTTTTAACTGATGGATCATTACTAGAATGTAGACCTTATTACTGGTACATTCTTCTATTATTTTATAACAGCATTTTTGTCTGTAAGAACACAGTTATGTGGATATGTGGGAAAAACACTCTATGGCCAGACAGAATAAAACTGTATTTTTCTTCCAAGAAAATTATAGTGAAAGACTTGACTATAGGGTCGCATAAGGGGCGGGCGTTATCGTGATGTTTACTATATAGCATGATATATATACTGTGCACAAAAATACATTTGTATTGCTTGAACATATTGGGTCTGTCTAACCTTTGAGACTTGTGTGACCTCTTACATTCAAGCAATGCTTTCATAACCCATGTCATAAGTATATGTGAACCAAAAAATGCTTTTTTTGAGGTCTAAAGGTGTACAGTTATCCAGTTATACACAAATAATAGTATTCTAAAAAACTAACTAGTGTAAAGTCATTTCATTTTTGCTTTCCTATCTTGTTGGTCATCACAGATCATCACTGGAAGACTGGAAAATACTGTGTTAAACAAACGTGAGCAGTGCTTCTCCTTTATGGCAATACTGGATTTTTATATAACTTTTGCATCAATGAGATGCCTTCATGTCTCTGGTATTGTATTTGCTAGATCAACTACAAAAACAACACATGGTTCATTATATAACAGTTTCTTATTTGGTTTTCTAGACTATCAATTATCTACCATATTATTACAATATACATTCTCTGGCCACTTTCAGCCACACACATTTATTTAATGCATTCTTCATACAACCATTATTTATAGCTGAAGTGTTGCATTGGATACCATCTGATTGTACAGGTGTAAAGAATAACGTGTACAATAATAGAGGGTTCCACACAAAGAAAAACACAGCACAGTTCGTACCTCATCTCCTGGAGCAAAATGAGTGACCTCAGATCCACACTCCACCACTACACCAGACACATCACGACCCAGGATCAAGGGAAACTCACTGGTGTTGTCCATCACAGACATTGGGTCCCTTCTCAATTTAAGCAATTTAGCTCCATAACCACCTGTAAATAGAGAAATCAAGCAAGTATGTAACATGTGTATGTTTAAATATGTTTTGTTAACGTTTGTGTTGTACAAATACCTAAAGTTCAACACTTACCCCTCATTGATATATCAAGGGGGTTGAGACTAGCCGCGTGGACTTTAATCATCACTTCGCTGGCAGAGCTGACAGTGGGGACGGTAACGTCTTCTGTGTACCTCAAAACTTCATTAGTACCATACTGATCAATGACCCAGGCTGACATGCAGCTCTGCAGTGTTGAAGGTGAACTGCAGACATTTCTCCTGAAGCACACACTGCAGCCTGCCCTGGCTAATGTTTTGAGCGAGCCTGTTGCTTTCGCGTTCAGCAAATATAGGAGTCTGGTTGATGCCATTACTTTGACAGAACCCATTTAAATCGTCCTTCAGCTGTGATTACACGTTTAACCTCTGATATGTTATGGCACTTGGAAGAACACTTGTCACAAAGTTAGTTAGCTGGCTAGCTAGGTAGCCTATTGGCTAACATTAGCATGCCCACGTTGTCGCCGCTCGACGAATACGCTAATCTCATACATAACAGCTTAAATAAATACGCGACAACATCGTTGTGCACATTAAGCGTATTATCATGTGTCACATTAGGCTAAAATAAAAAAACGCTTTTAAAGAAATCATCAGCTAACACACCCCTCTCCACTTACGTAGCTACGTAACAAACTGGCTTTTGAACCCAAAGCGACAGCCAATCAGAATACTGTCTCTAAATATCCTGGCCAATAGAGTAAAAGAATGACTCTGACGTGTAATGACGCTGAATAAAAACAATAACACACTTCTCATATAACAAAATTGATAGTGACTTAACTATTTTTCATCCTATGATATAAATATAACCATATATAATATAAAATGCATCATTACTGGTAATTGCATTTTATATAACTAAATTCACAAGTAAGTAAGAAATCATTTAAACTAGAGTGAAACTGTTTTGAAAAGACCTCAAATGTCAAATACAATCTATAAGTTCCCATTGAAACTAAAGATCATATAATAATATAATACAATATAAAAGCTATAATAAAATGTGAAAAAATACAATGAAGTGCTGTACATTATACCAAAATATAATACAGCAATTAACCTAAACCCTAATAGAAGAGAAAGAATTAACTTGCACTGGCGCCATTACAACACAAACACAAAGACACACTACATAGTAATTATGGTCTATTATCATAAAAATGTGAGTGTTCATAAAGAATAGCTAGCACAATATGCTTCAGAAGTCCCTTCAGCATTAGCGACTGCTGAGTACTCCATCAGCTGGAGCCAGATGAGTGGAATAACAAAATCTAATGGACAGAGCACTGATCAGCGAATAAAACCAAAGGCAAATGGCATAAAACAACATAAACTGGAAAACAAATACATAGGGGTTTTCATTAGGGTTTGTGTTAATGGTTGCATAAGTTATAATATGGCATTAGACATTCATTGATTTCAAGATTCATTTGGGGAATGTGGTCACAAATAAGAAGATCTTTATACATAGCACCAAGTTCACTAGTGTAGGCCTTTTAATTCTTTAAACTGAGAGTCCACTTTAAGCAATTTCCCATATAAACAACAAGTGGTCTTAAAGCAGATTATTTGCCCTGCTGTTGAACATAATTAATCACTGCAAGAAGTATTGCTGCTGCACGAGTGACATGACTTCTCATTGGGAGATCTAAACTGAGGAAGCATCTCAGTCACATCACGTTGCCCTAATTATAAACTGGGGAAATAAATAAATAAAACAAATCACACTTGTCTCATGCAAAAGACATAATCTGCAAGCAGAGCTGATGCTCTCATTTTCCAGAGACCAAAGGGAGAGAGGTGAGAAAAGAAAAAGAACGGGGGCCTGTAGCTGTGTGATCATGACTGAGCATGAAACCAAGCAACAAACAACCCTGGCATTATGATCACAGCTCTCTGGGGAAATGGGGACATGCTGGAAATTAGGTGCTTTGTCTATGCTGTCTCATTACAGTGGGTCAGTCTAATTAATTAAATTGCTGGCTGCTGCTCAAAAAAGAAGGTACATGGTGTCACCTTCCAGGCAGGATCTTGACAAAACTGTTCACTTGTTGACCAGCTACCTCAGACTGTCTTAGACTGGCATCTGCCATAAAATATATTATGTTGCAACCTGCGTATGCTTTCCCAGGGACAAATCACATGGTTGCTGTAGAAAAAAATACAGCTTGATCTAATATCATTTAGCAGTCTGGTAAAAATGTCAGTGTCTGAGACTTAAACCCTTCCTCAGGTCACATATTTCACCTGCACAATAAATATGTAAAATATCTTATAGCAAAGGGATAGTTCTTCTGTATCGTTCTCACCTGTTGTTCCATGCATTAAGTTTCTTTTAAGTTCATCCAAGAGTCAAACAAACCAATTAGCAGACAAATCTCCAGATGCCTGGTGCATCACTGCTAAACAGTGAGCATGCAGTGAGGTTAAGCATGAATAGTTCCTCACTGCTAGAATAATGATCACAGAAGCATTGTTTATTATCTGAGCCTTGTTTATGGGCACCTTCCAAGGCTCAACAGAGAGAAAGAACTGAGGACTGTGCAACCTCTCTGGGCATTGAAACAATATTTTTAGAATGAACGATTGGCTGCTCTCCTTAGTAACTGACCCATTTTTTCTTGAACAGGTCAGACACTGGTACAGTGGATACTAACTGTGATGCAGAGAAGACTAAATGAAACTCAAAGCCTTTTAAGGCTTCTTTTGATATCCTCCCTTTTGGTTTAAAAAAAAAATTAACTGGGTTTTTATTATATGATTGTGATGAACTCCTTTTTGTTTTGTATTAACAGTAGAATGTGTATTTAATGAAGTACAATTGAAGGACACACAGGAGATCCACAAAAATAATATTAGATTTTTTATGGCTACTAAGTGGTCATATCATGTGCAGAGTAACTTGATTTGCTTGTTTAGGTTGTTTGGGGCCATAGTGAAGTTCAAGATCAAAACACCTGGAACATACAGTACAGGCTTGTTATCACTGTTCAGAACGTAGATGAATACACTATTAGCTTAATAAGTATAATCATATTTAATGTATCATATATTATGTTTTATAATTTTGGGTTATCTACTGTATATACAGTAAAAAGTAGTTGTTAATGTTCATGAGGTCAAATGTTTTTACTAACCATATTTACACTATATATTACATTGTATTACATTTACTGCACATTATATTATATGCAAAGTTGCCATTTGATGAACATCAATGCAATACATCCAAGTAGATATTGCATAAGCATATTGAAGTCACATGAATAAGTTATGTAAAATATGAAAATGAACCAATACATTTTGAACTAAATAGAATTTCTTTTTTGAAAAGTCATTCGAACTAAGCCACACTGGTGAAATGTCAGTGTATTTTTTAGCAAAACTACTTCTCTGTCCTTTTGCTGTTCATAGAACATTGCCAAAAAAGTACTGCAGAGATGTGAATTAACCGTGTACTTGTTGCCATTAATATTGGCTCTTCACTTTGATATTGAGTAATAGTCCAAGCTCACAACCCCGCCAGCATGTGCACCTACTATGTCCTCTGTTTGTTTATAGCAGCAGATGGTTTATTCAGAATTACTTTAGCATAATTGTTGTTCTAGCTAACTGGTTACATTTGGTAAAAATAGTTAAGGTAACTTTCTTCAGAATGGCAGGAGCTATGATCAGGAAAAATCTGCTGTCAAACAATAATAATTGTGTTAATAATAATAAAAATAATATTTAAAAATTACTAAAATAACCCCTTAGTGTTATTCAAATAATAAGATAACAATTACATTTCATAATTATTTGAGATTTAATAATTTCATACATTATTAACATATTTTGTTCATTTATCTAATTATTTCCATTTATTGATGTGATTATACATAGCCTGCTGTTACCGACTGTATTTATTCATTTAATTTCAAACACTTTGAGGTTCCATATCTTAGAAGATCACAGGCTTTCAATAAAAAAAAACAAAAAACGGTTGTATTCCAGCAGACACGCCAGTCAGTCCACAGTAGTGGTACAGGAAATGCGGTGTGCTCTGTTGTACATCTCACAGATAGTATCTTATCTACACTCGTCCTGCAGTAGGTAGGTATTATGGTAAACTATTCAGTTTCTTCTTATCCTGGAGATTAACTGGAACTACTTTGTATATGCTGACGTCAGAGTTATTGCTGTCAGCACACGCATGCACACACACACACAGACACACACATACACACACACACACAAGCATGCAATACACTTGTTTTCGCAAACAGATGAATGAGGATACAACTGTCATCAGTTTGTTTAAATTAAGCACAGCTCAAAGTTTATTTACACATTCATAAAGGCACACAGACACACATAGCACCTGCACAAACACATACTGTATGTTTGTACTGCTACTAATGTATAGCTAATCAGTGATAATAGAAACTGTTGTCATAATCTTTACATAAACCTCATTATTTAGACTCTTTGTGATGTTTATGATGGTGTTGATCTTTTTCTTTCTGGTTTCTGGTGGTGGTTATTTTCTTTCCTTTTGAACTGAGAGCAGCTGTAAAAAGGCAAAACAATTTCTGAGTCTAAAGCTGACACATACTAATGTTAGTACATAGCTTTTATATTCACATAATTAATAACCACTGGAAAATAAACAAAGACTAATACAAATCTCCACTGTAAACTGTGTGATAAATGGAGTTTCTCTATAGTTCCAACTAATAATTCATATATTTTAATGCAGTGTGAGTAAATTAACAAACAATAATGGTTATTTTGCAGGGACAGAAGCTTTTTCATTATCATTTGTGACACTTTTACTCCCATTTAAGTACATTACCCAAATGACTATAGATAAACACAAGGAACATGTGTTCATCCACAAACACAGGGAAAGATATTTCAAGAGGACACCTTATAACCTCAACAAACCACAGCCAGTCATGACTGAAAACAGGAAAGAGCTCAACTCATTCTGAAGGCAAGGCAGCACATTTAAAGCTCACAGAACAACACCTTATGTATTAAAAGTGTAAAAATGACAATTTCAATGTCAGTTCAATGTTTTATGTCATGAGCCAAACATTTTCCCTGGCACACTACCTCCATAAAATAGTGAATTGTTACTTTTACACTTTATTTTACATAATTAAACAAATGATAGAATAGCAGCTCTAGTTTTTAAGCTAATCTAACCAGCTGCTTGTTGCCACTTCATATATCAATGACAGAGATTAGAGTTCTTAGTGGTCTGGTGGTTTCAAGTCCACCATAAACGGATTAAGTGTAGGTAAATAATTTTGCAAAAATACAAAGTAACTATTTTCTATCAAGTATGTATACATGTGCAATTTCTGGACAGGACATTCAGGACATCTTGAGTAATCTAAATTGGATTTAGATGAGAGGAGGCATCTTAAATTGTGTGGTATGTTTTAAGTTTTATGAATAGTTAAATATGCATAGAAAACAACTATCAGTGAGAGTACAGTTGTCTACTGTCCACTGAATTGTGGAGAACAAGCACTGTATGTTTATTCAGTGTAGTTCACAAATAAATTCATCTTCTTCACTTTGCACCTGTAAATTAACTGTAATACACATACAGTAACTCTTTTGCTGGTGAACATCGCACTTACACAAATACATGTAAACTTTCTCTCCAGTCCACTGTGTCTCACACCTAATTGGGCAGCTGTCTGAAAATGAACCACATTCATTATACAAGTGTCAGTGCCTGCTGTTGGAGTGTAGGAAGAAGATAAGCATGGGAGGGGGTGAGGAGGGGTTGTGAGTCAAGCTGACAGGCTGCCAATGAGATATCATCAAGGAAAAAAGGCTTCTCAGTCCATCTAAGAGGTACAATTTCTAACATAGTAGTTGGGTGTATAATATAATGAGGCACACCGTTGAATAACACTGTGCCATTTTGTATGTATTTATGACTGTAATGTCTGTCATTAAATGTCGTCGTCAGGATGCATATTGAACAACTTCAGTCTCTGTCCACACAAATATACCAACTATGTTCAGATGATCATATTTACTTTTACAACAAGCAGAGGGCGTATTATGAAACACATACAGTATCAATTTCAAGCCGTAAAATTTGATGATTGTAACAAAACAACCCAGTTCAGCTGACAAAATGGTTTTTTGCCTGCCAGTATTTGCATTGGGTGAGGAAGTACCGCACATATCTTCACACAATGTCTTTATGTAAATACGATGTGTAATTCAGCAGTGACATGTAAACTCAGAAGAAAAACATTTACTTCAAACTGCGTATTTAATTTCCAATGGATAATTGTACAGAGAAAATACAAAGAGAAGAGTGAGACATGGTCAACAGTAAATTGCATGGCCAGCAGTAGAGTCAGTAGACCTCTTGCCAAATTTTCCAGCTGACCTGTGCTTTCCACTCAACAGGGTGGCTTCTTTGGACATCGTGGTTGTGGAACTAATTTTTTTTGCTTCCTATACACGGGATGTGACCTACAGTTCACAGCAGCTATTACACAGTGGTGCAGCACTGGATAAACATGATAATAAGTAATGAAGTAATGAAATTAAAGAAAAGAAGATAAAGAGTATTGGTTATTATTTCTGTCTCTATGACTCAAACACAGCAGGATTTTTATCTTGTGGCTGTTCTGTATAAAGTCTATCAGAGATAACAGAATATACGTCAGGTGATCCTGTAGGCCTAATTTCCTGAAATAAATAATCCACTATTACGGGTTTAGGGAAACTACTGTATGCCTTCATGACGGAAATAATCAACTTTAAATTTTGAGCTCAGTAGCTGAAACTCAAATTACATTTTGTTACATTTGACAAATACTAAACAATAAAATATCTGCTTTTCAGTTGATTTTTATGGGATTCCCTCAGGGAATTCTTGGTAGCAAAGGCAAATTTAAGTGTGTAAAATTTTTCATCAATTGACCAATTTGTCAGATGTTTCTGACAGGCAAGTACAGCCTGAAGGAAAAGTATTGATTCTCTGTTGCTTGGCAGACCAGATGGTACTGAGACACACAGTCACTCTTTCATGCACAGTGGCAGAGTGGGAGATCAGACTTACAGAATTATACTACAATCATTTTTGAGACTGTAACTGTGTCATTGTTATTGTTGGTGTTGCAGTTTATGGATGTAATGTGATTGTATATTTCTCATACTGGTTTTCTTTATTAACTACATTCATAAAATCATAAAATCTGTAATAAACCTTTTGCAAATAACAATTACGTCACAACATGCTAAATCTATAGTTCTGTAAATCATCATAGTTCATTTACCAGTCCAAAGTGTTGGGATGATTTTTTCTCCACTGTGCCAACAGTCATTGTGTATGTTCTGGGTGAGTCTTCTCATATAGCCCTCATTTGACTCAGAGTGGGTGAAAGCTATTACCAGCAAACAGGTGCCATCATGTGGCATCAGGTGTCCTTCCAAAAGGTTAGACAAAGAAGGGAAGACGGTTTGTCCTACATATGCAGTTAGTTATATCAGAGCCGCTCTCTGAGGACACTCTGAGTTTGGTAGCCACTGACAGCGGGGACACTGGCACTGTAAAACTGGGATGCAACCTGATTTGCTTATGAAATCAGGTTAGCTCTATGGGCTCGCACTCCTGTCAAGTTAAACAGGTCACAGGGCTCACAAGCTGATGCTACTTTTCATATCAGCAGAGCAAACATTCTATGTTATCTGATTGCAGGACAGCTTTTCTGAACTGGTGTCAAAAATTCAGTTTCCGTGGCGACTGTAGCCAGAGGAAATGAATTGTGATCCATTTACGGTCCTAATTGATTAGCAACATGCGATTGGTGAAAATCACAGAGAACAAACAGCTTGATAGATGTCTCTGTCTATGCTAATTGATCTACTTTAGTTGTCTGTTGATACAGCAAAGGGGAGGCTTACTGGTAGGAGACAAGAATAAATACAGCTCACCATGTAGCAGAAAGGGACTTTCAGCTGATTTAGATGCTTTTATCTGCCTTTTCCGCTTTCCTTCCTCTGTTTCAAGTCATTAAGGACATAATGTTGCTAAAACAATCCTGTAGGCCTGTCTAAAATTCATTTCCAATTAATTTCATTTTACATATTACAGAAGAACTGTGGTCAGAAATGTCTGCAGTTTAGTTTTTAACATTTCTGTGTTGTGTACACAATGTTGTTCACAGATATGATTTAAGCAAATAACACATAGCTGACTTGTATCAGCAAATATCAGCATTATTTAATTGAGATAAAGCTTGTTAGAGTTCTATTGAAACAGTATGTCTGCCTGAGTCTTTTTCTGCAGTTCAATCAATAAAAATAATATTGGAGACCTTGGTGAAATATGATATAGGAACATTAGAAATCTTCATCACAGGTGGTAAAGGAGGAACCAGCAGTTTGCGCACTCCCTGGGAACACACTATAAGTCAGATTGCAACTGCTTCAGATGCCATTAAATCAAGAGTAAAAGATCCAGGGACTCATTTATGCTTCAGCATGAGCTGTGTGTTTTGCAGTGAACTCCTTGTTCTCCTTTGGGCTATTAAATCCTTGTTTGGTCGATCAACTAATGCTGGACCATATTAGTAAATCCTGTGGGTTTTAATGTTTTTTTATGTATGTTTTTTGTCTTGATGAAAAATGGTCGCGTTTAAACAGACCTTACAGTGAAAGAATTTAACTAATTATAATTTAATTAATTAATTAATGGCTAATACTCTCTACAAGCACTTGGCAGATGAGGAAAATGTCTCCACAGACAACAACAGTTAGTAGTAAAAATAAAATGGTGACAGGAACAATAATTCCCAGGTTTTACTTAATGTGTATTAGTTATGTGTACCATATAGTTTAGTTTAAAATATTCAGTTTGTTTTCCATTTATCTTTGTCTGAGCTTATAACACAGACATAGTTTCTGATTCTGAATGCTATTAAAATGCCATAACAATAAAATATTATCTTTAATTATGTTTAAAGTTTATATTTAATCACTTGAATTAGATAATTTGCAAATATGAATTTGATTGTGTGTGTCAGAAGGTGCTTTCATCTTTTTGTGACAGTATTCTCTGTTGCTAACAAATCTGGGCATTACCTCCATGATGCTTATGTGGTTGGGAGTTTTAAAAAAATGGTTTGAAAGATGGTTAGAAAGATGCGCTAGTTTTCAGAAAGATTACAATACACTTTGTGGCAGGAGAACATGTGATATACTGTGCTAACTGGGTTGACAGATCCATTGAGACTGAGATGGACTGATGAGAGATTCAAAGCAAATCCTGAAATAATCAAAGAATAAACTACTAGCTGACGGTTAAGTCAGCATATTAAGGAAGGACGGATGGAAGGACAACCTACAGGTGACCACCAAGTACCAACTTGAGGATTCCACAGGGTTTATAAACCTGCTACTCCAACCAGTCAGTCAGACTTGAGAAAGCCCTCTGGAATGGAAGGGCGAAACGTCGTCAAGGAACTAAAACAAGTCCAGTTGCCATTGAAAAACCTTTTTTGAGATAACCATGACCTGGATGACTGAGAATCTTCACAGATATTCAGCATATTAAGTTTGGATTTTAGTATCAGACTATCTAATGTCAGCAGGAAGATTATTTCAGTTATGTATTTATTAACTATGTTTTAACATGTCTTACTGTAGACCTAGCTATAAGCTATAAGTGAAAGCTATAAGTACTGTATCTAGAACATATGCTGTATAACAGCAGTATTATTAACATAATTAAAGGACAGAGGGAAATTTTAGAACTTGACAACCTAAAATTTGTTGTTACAAATGGTTTATAAAATATTAATTAATTAATTATTTGTTATTAACACTTAACACAGCTTACAGTATAAGGCCCTTCAGGGGTTTATGAATGCATCATACAGTCATTTCTTTCAAGATTCAAGATTCAAAAAACTTTATTAATGTGTGTAGTTTCAGTTTCAATATGTCTCCTGTACAGAAACTATAGCGGCTGTTTATACATTACATTGCAGAACTCACTCAGTATGTTCAAAAACATGTTTTGAAGCAGCTTACTGCGGATTCTGCCTGTTTTCTTTTTTATCTACTTTTTCAAGGCTTTTGTTCTCAGGAAACCAAAGTACTGTACAGAATAGTGGAGCAGCTGCTGTTATTATTTCTAGCTAATTTTACTGTTTAATATTCCAAAGACCTAAACCATTTTGCCTCAGTCATCACCCATCTCTGAAAGAGCCTGTTTTGGGCACTAGGCAACAAGCACAGAGCTGGACAGGTGTGACACCAAGCCGCAAGTCATGTGTCTGAGGTGTGAACTGGAATATTAATGAGCCCAAAACAGACTCCAGGTTTAAGTGGAAGCTAAAGTCTACTTACAAAAAGTGAAAGTGAAAAAAAGGACTTTAGAATTATAAGTCTGTAAATAGAATTCATTAGAATAAATTTATTCTGTAACAAGCTACGCATGTCAATTTTGTTGTTAGTTCTATGTTATTAGAGTTGTGAAACTTGCCACGTGCCAATAATGATAGAAACGTGACTGCTGTATTTAATGTCAGTTATTAACAGAAACACACGCATACACTACTCACAAAAAGTTAGGGATATTTGGCTTTCGGGTGAAATTGATGGAAAACGTAAAAAGTTCACACTTCAGTGATATTATATCATGAAAGTAGGGCATTTAAGTAGAACAAAAGCCAACAACAGTGGTGAGTATACCACAACAAAAAATGTCAATGTCTCAATAACGTGTCATGTGCCCTTGA
>JAUMHL010000017.1:13331887-13361427 GCA_032362345.1 Sandelia bainsii
CCAAGACGACACCTAACAATTGATCAACAGTACCTCGCCATTGCGAGGCTTCAAACAGGATGTTCTCAGACGGAAGTTGTTGTTGGCTTTTGTTTCAATAAATTGTTTGAGATGAGGAAATACTTTCATGATATAATATCACTGTAGTGTGAACTTTTTACGTTTTCCATCAATTTCACCCGAAAGCCAAATATCCTTAACTTTTTGTGAGTAGTGTATGTTGTATAGACAATTTGTCCCATTATGTGACTTTATATTTAACTTTTATTGTTAGTTCATATAATATAATATTGAATTCATCATGAAAGCTTACCCGAATGCTGTTGTTGCTAAAAGTCTTTGTCTAATGGGTCTTTCCAGGAAAAAAATCTAGCATGCAGTAATTGATGCTTCTGATGTTACTGGAAGCAGCAACTCTGGTTTATTCAGAATAGTCAGAAGGGACTACACAGTGAATGAACAAAGACAAGCACCACAGAATCATCAATAGGCAAAATATACCAACAATTTGACTAATAGAAATATGTGGCATTACATAAATGTTTCAGCAATCTGTGGCCAAAGATGATAAACCAACTACTTATAAACTGTTTTAAACTCCACAGGCCAATTTTGAAAAAATATTATATGAGATGTTTTGCTTCTAATTTTAGATCAGAAATCAATTAAAGGGAGGAAAAGGGCAGCAGTGAAGGAAAGGCAGTTGAGTGCCTTCCTCATAGAAATTCCTCGGCCAAATCACACTGTACTGAGATGAGATTACAGAGGAAAGCAGGAGGATGGGAACAGGCTTACTGAGTCACAGTTTTCTGAATCAATAAAGCACTACTGTACATTATGCAGCTAATTTCCTCATTATCCAAGATGCTACACACATAAAGTTATGGAAGACATAGTTTTCATTGTAAAATAACTGAAGATAACAGAAGATTGGATGACAGGTATCCACTTAAAAAATGTTGCTGGTAACCATAGGCCTTCTTGTGTAAAAAAAGGAAAGCTAGTCATTCTCAGCCAGAGCTTTTGAGTAGTCACGTTAACCTTAACCAGAAGTCTGCATTCAGCCAGTGTCCTGTACCATTGTTGGATGCCCAATATTGGTAAACGTTCACAGAGTGAATAATGAAAAAGAAGAAGAAAAAAGTGAATGGTTTAGTACATTTCTTTCTAAAAAAAATGTTTGTTTTAAATAATACAGAAAAATCTTATTCTTGCTTATACTGCTTTGGTTTTCAGTTTTGTTGAGCTGCAGTTTTAGTCTGTGATGTTGTAACTGATGGTATTACTCATGACTAGGTGTTGATTATTTTCTAAACTCACCTCATCAACAGGCAACCATGAAAACATAATGCAATGAAACAACACTATGGCTTCAAAGACTACAATAGTGTTGCTACAGAACAACTGAAGTGGAAGCTTGTACAGGTGTTTGTGACACATGTATTATAATATACAGGTATTGTCCACCTCCCATGACTGAAAGGACTAATGGTGATGATGATTATCATATCAACATTTGCCTAAACTGCAACTTGCATATTTGCAAGCTACATGCAGTATCTGGAAGTGGAAACATCCAAACGTTTCACTACACACGAAGAGGCTACTTGAATGAGTAGTGAAACATTTTAACCTAACAAGAAAGAGTCCACTTGCCATGACTCAACCTCCAATTAACCTCACTTACTGTATCATGCTGTACACCCCATAATCATGTGCATAAACACACATATCCATAACATACTGTATACATTTTCAGTTCAGTTACAGTTACTTATATACTGTGTGTATATAAGGGTTAAGAAGGGTTAGGAATTAGCCTACTGTCTCAAGAGACATGGCCAGAAGTGGCCCCAAAAATCTGAACCGGCATTGCTGTAAATAAATGTAGAACCTTCAGTACAAGGACAACTGACCACATCTGAAACTGAAAGAAATCATTATAAATAATTCAAAATAAATACATTTCGTTTGTTATATAAAGTTTAGTTTCATTCATATATTTAGTTACATAAGAATTTCATAGTAGCTGTAACAAAGGATGTTTACATCTGCAAGTGGTGGAATTTTCATACATTGTTGTCAATATACAATTTATTGTACCTGAAAATTTTTTTTCATTTGAACACCTTTTAACTCATTTTCCAGCCTTGATTCAGTGTGTTTCACGACATAAAAAAAAATTCACTCACATCTGACTGTCTTAAATGATCAGTGAATGAAGTCATTAATCTATCTATTTTATGCCCAAGAGTGAACTGGGCGCCCCTTAATATATATGGAAAAATAATATGGAGCAAATATTGATATATAGAAATGTCACAAAGAAATGTGATTTTTACAGCTGGATAGAGTTAAAGTTATCGGCACTGTCTTGAGAACGGCTCTTGATCCAGATTCCTCGGGTTGAGTGATGCAAAAAAGATGGCTTTTAGATTTTGTCCTGTATGCTCCTAGAATAAATTGAATCACAGCCTCATTTAATTACAGCGGGATATTTAATATCCTATAAAGAGCCTGACTGCCATTTTTGTGGAAAGATTATTGCAGAATACTATTTTTATGAATTCATGTTTTCAACAGCATTTGGGAAAAGGACATTTTTCAGAACCCACATTTATATTGTCCTTTCAGACCTGTTGGAGGACAGCAAATGGACAGATCAGAAACAAAGGGATGTTAAAAGGGAGGGGAGATGCAGCTGTGAGGGGAGAGGTTAATAGTGCAGGGGGGATTGAAAGACAATAGGCTGGACTAATGAGTCATGAGGCTGGCTTTACTGGTGCTGAGGCATTTCCGAGCTGCACGCAACTCACTCTGCCATCACATGGCTCACTCACATAGGGAAGTGTAAAATGTTTGAAGATTTGTTTGTAACTTTTTTATCAACTTTTACTTGTCTGATTGCCAAAACATTAAGTAAGGTTTAAAGCTACTTAAGAAAGACAACAGACAAATGGAAAGTTAGAGTGACAACTGGAAAAGCTTTGTTCCAAAATTCTTCAAATGTCATTAATAAAACAGAAAAACCGAAGATGTATTCCCAGACACTATAGTGCATGTAAGACAAAGTGTGTAGGGTGTGGCTTTCTTCATTAGTTAAATGGTATCCATGCTGCCAAAGTCCTACATACAGGCTGGTGTTTCTTTCTCATTAGTGTATGTTAGAGAATTGGAGAATTTAGCACTGGGACATAGACAGAACTGGACAGCACTGAACCAAAATGTGAACTTGTTTAAATACCTAATCAAATATGACACTGTGTCCCCTTTGGACTCTTTAAATTCATCTTTATTCATCCAGTAACTGAAAGACATATAATGACATTCAAATCCTTGATTAGAATTTCTGCATGCTATCTGCTTTTACATGGATTCTCTCCCCTGTGTAGTCAGAATGAAGAATAATAATGGTCTAAATGTTGTAAGCAGGCTTGGGCTGGTACTGTTTCATATCTAGTCAGTGCTGCTTTGGAACTAATCCAGGGTAGATCACTGGGGGCAACAGAGAATGCTGAGTCCATCTTTGTAGCCTGTAGCTTAGCAGCTGCCTGTCTAGACTGCCTGGCAGCTCAGTAATGATAATACAACATCACCACACCCTATAAATTCAGCTAACTCAGGGTAAATCTGTGGATAGCAATCTATGCAAATTTGGAATAAATGGGCACTAGACTATCAAGGATTTAGAAGATATAGAAGCTGCAGAATATTGCTTTAAATACTATTCTCATAGGCAGGAAAGATGTTTTAACAGAAACAACAAGAATCAAAGAAACAAGTGCAATTGTCATTTGTTTGTTTTCATAATTTATTGTACATTATCATTTCTTCCATTATCTTATACCCAAATTAATAAACATTACAACATTTCCATGTATACAAAATATAAACTGTAAGGGGGAAATATAACTCTAACATCAACCTTTGCCATAAGGTTATACATACAGTCATTTCCTGGGTCTAACCCATGGATGAAAGGGGATAAAGTGTCAATCAAACCCTCATTGTAAAAGACTACAAATCTTTAAAATCACAAGGCAAAACTGACACATGTCCTGTGGCAACTCATTTGCCACATACGTCTCTTTGACATTTCTAATAAAAAGACTGAAGAGCCAAATTATGAAAACCTTAACTAAAAGAGTCAACTGGCTCACACTTTGTTTTTATATTTCCTACCGTTTGTGCCAGATTTTATTTTAACAGACAGAAACCATTCTGATATTGATTGCAAAGTGAAACTGAAGCAACGAAAAAAAAAAAAAATCTGTACACTCAAGTGGTCCGCATTTCGATCAAGACATGTGACATGACAACCGCAGCCCTGAGCATCTCCGAAATGTGATGGCGTGACTATGGAAACGCAAGCCAGAAAGGGGAGCTGGGTGCACCACCATTCCTTTTGATTCCATGCAAGGGACTGAAAAGGGGATGGGTGCTTGGTGATAATCTCCAGCTGAAACCCACTTTATTAAAATAAATGTCTTGAATTACATATTTTACTTTTATTTAAGGACAACACAGAAGGTTGTGGAGTCCATCCATGTTAGTCTTGTGGTCTCTGTGAGAGATGAATGAGGGTGGACTGCGTGGTATGATGGGATAGGAGGAGTCAGGAGTTAAAGAAAAGGGGGGCTGTTGGGTCCAGGCTTCAACAGTAGCACTGCAGGAGAGCTGCCATTATGATGGGGACAAGGAAAGAGAAGATGTCTGCGTGCAGCAGGATGCCTGCTCCAGCAGGAGCGGTGGAGTTGGTTGAACTGCTGAAGGTGCCTGGGGCCATGGTGGTGTTGGAGGTGGAGCTCGACACCGTGGTGTTATCAGTGCTCTGGGAGACCCCCTGTTGAAGGAAAAAGAAATAGAGGAGAATGAAGGGATGTGGAGGATTCAAAAGTTGTCAGTTTATTCTGTAAAAGTAATTTGACTGAAGCTTCAATGCGTATGATGAAATGTAATGAAGTTTACTGAAATTATGAAAAAAATCTAAAACTTTTCCAAAAGAATATGAATTAATTAAAATGTCAGTCACTGTTTAGCAAGTTATATCTAACTACTGGTGTAGCAAGTGATATGTAAGGACTGGCTGGTCAGCAAAAGCGTGTCAGGTTTCTTTTGGGACACGTACCTAAAAGTAACTTTAGATTCCCTCTCCACTTTGCACAGGTAGACAATACACTGCGCCTGAATCGTTAATTCACACAGGTACAAGCTAAACAACAGACAAAAATGTATAAAATGGCCGGTGATGTAGTTAAATTAAAGACACACCAATTTAGAAAACGATTGACTGGAT
The DNA here is from genome assembly GCA_032362345.1 of Sandelia bainsii. Taxonomy (NCBI): domain Eukaryota; kingdom Metazoa; phylum Chordata; class Actinopteri; order Anabantiformes; family Anabantidae; genus Sandelia; species Sandelia bainsii. Next base: position 13,337,184 of record JAUMHL010000017.1, read on the forward strand.
CATGTAATTTCCCAAGAGAGCTTCAAGTCTAGTCTCCTGTAGTCTAGACCATCATACCACCTGATATTAACACTCAGTATGCTTTATCATTAAACTCAAATAACTCATCACTACACAGTTTACTTCCATCTGTAATAAATAAAAATACGCACCTCCGTCTAATAAACACTTTTACAGCTTCCAAACAATATAAAACATAATATAAACATCATCTTACCTGTGTCGATAAGCATGCAACGAATACAATCACTCCAAGTTGAAAAATCGTAATTTTGGACATTTTCCTTATTTCTATTTTCTTCCTTTTTAAAAATAAATGATGCGGTAATTTGAACGGATGGATGATGCTGCCCACAGACTGTGCTCCTCTCTAATGTACAACCTGCAGAAGACGGACCTTTTTATACCAGCTGCCGGGCTGTGACGTAGGATCCTGAGTCTTAAACATGGTGAAAATTACACTTGTACAGAAATGCAATAATAATGGAGGGTGGTTTAAACGCAGGAAATTCGATTACAAATCAAAAATGACTTATTTTATGTTAATTGCACACTATACTGCAGAAGGCTATTAAGACATTTGGGGGGGATCAGTTAAGCACGCATGCTCCGTTCAGGTCCTGAGTTTTGCACTTCCCTGCCGTACTTTATGTGCTGCTCACTAGCATTTCGTTGTGTTAAGTAAAAACGGGGACCGTCTGTTGCCATAGTAACAATGATTTTGCTTGGTTTGGGCAATAATTGGGATTTCTAATTACTGAAATGTCAGCACCTACTTCAACCAATACAAATTAATTATTTCGATTTTTATTGGCAAAAATAGAGTAGAAAAGCACAGCAAAAATGCAAAATACTGATCCACAGTTCATTCAGTTACAACATGCATGTTTTCTGTAGATTGTTTAAGTGCAGCATGTTCCTGTCTCTGTTAGACATGTAAGAGAAATATGTTCCTGTTTCTGTTCTAGATGTGTTTTAGATGTGTCGATGTGTATTTTTCCTTTATTCGTCTTTATTATTTTGTATATTTTCTGTAATGTGTAATTTCTTCTTTAATGGCAACACCTAAATTTCCCTCTAGGATTAAGAAAGTATCTATCTATCTATCTATCTATCTATCTATCTATCTATCTATCTATCTATCTATCTATCTATCTATCTATCTATCTATTTTAGTACAACCTGTTGAAGTCTCTTCAGACTAGGCTGAATAAATATGGCTACAGCGACACCTAGTGTTGAGTGCCATTTTGAACAAAACAAAAAAATATGAATTTATAAAATACACATTCACTACGGCATACCTTGCATCCTTGTCCTAAAAGCTGTCAGTATAGATAATAACAAAATTGCATAAAATGCCAAAATGAAGCTGTGGGATGAATGACAGGCAGTATTTTTTCTTTTTTTTTTCTTTTATTTGTTTTGGTCTATTTATAGAGGACTGACCATTAAAGAATAGTCCACATACATACATGCACAAATAAACGGCAACATAAAATAGGGGAGCGTCATGAATGGTTAACTGAATACTGGACTAGGCCCAGGGGCCCGAGAGGTCAGGGTCACCTTGGCAGGGAGGTATCATTAGAGCCTTTTAGGGCCTACGAAGCTGTACCCAAAGGTCCAGTTTTTCATAATCTGTCCTAAAGGAGAGTGTGCTAAAACAGTACAGAAACACATGATCTAAATGTTTAGGGAAATTCCAAATGTAAACAGGTTTACAGGCGATGCTGTACAGGTCAGTCCATTTGGTCACTGGACCAGACATGCAGATGATGCCTACATTTGCATTTAATCTGATGAGGGGAAAACACTGGTCTATATTCACTGGCACAACTATTCTAAACCAGTGGGTAGACATCGCCCCCAAATGGTGGCTACACTAAATTAACCACATACTGGGTATTCATTTACATGTTGAAGAGAGACACCAACATCTTCAATCATCTTCAAATCGACTGGGTATGTCCACTGTAATCATGAGTCAGTGGGAAATAATGCAAGTAGTGATACACAAGATAGTCAACTTTTATGATTTGCTCCAGAGTACTGAGGATTGTAACTTTAAGCCTATGAATACAGTCTCTAGTCCTCTGTCATTTGTGTAAGTGGATTTCTGAGGGAATAGTGAGACAGTCTTATCCCCACCTTCACCCCCAGAGGAACCCAAAGGCACCTCACTCCCTGCAGAGGCACCAGATGTGCGTTGTTATGGACAGCCGGAGAGAGGGGCCTTTTGCGAGGCATCAGATAAGCCCTGTTCCCAAAGCCGGGCCGGATCGGGTTTCATCAGCGAGTCTATGAGGGGGCGAAACACAAGCCCTGTGCACTAGATCGAGTTTCTGTTTACACGAGCCTGGTCCCTGGATTCCTCCAACCAGAGCAGACAGAGGAAGGCAGGAGACAGGGAGGAGAGAGGCTCTGAAACAACACTACTGCCTCACTTGTCTGTCTACCTGTCTATTTCTCTGTATGTGCTTTTACAATCCAGTGACAGTTCTGTGAGATAGAGGCTCTGAGGATGCAAAGAGCCTAACTCCAGTTTGCCTACGTTTTGGTAATGACCATCTTTAAGTCATACAGTCCTGACAATAAGTGGATTAACCTGATGTTGCTTAAAATAGCAACCTTTTACAGAATATAACCAAATTGGCTTAAAAATAAAAAACTGACGACTTGACATCGATGTTGTGTGTATTTTTGAATATATCTTGATTATTCATTTCATTACCAGCAGAAGAATGTTATATTGTACTTCATCGCACAACCATGGGATAAATATTTATTTTGAATACTTGTTTGTGCACAGGCTCAGGACACACACACCTCCCTCTATGCAAATGTGAACCCTGCCTTTGAGCATGTGGTATTTTTCCTCAGGCAAGTGTGGCTCAGGGGGCAAATGTGGACATTTCAGGTGTTGTGTGCAGTGTGTACACATACACACACAATGTCACACCACAAACACACACACAGGCAGTGATCAAACAGATGCCATTTGAGAAAGCTCCAAACATTCTGCCATGGGTATCACTTAACTGGCAGTGCTCTTTTCATCTCTTTATTTTAGGACAGAGTACACAGACAGTGCTTGTACTGTGTCCCTCAGATAAAACACAGTCTTTGCATTCCTTATGAAATGTATCTGTTGAGATTTGGGAAGGGTGGGCGCCAGGTGTAGGGTTACATCAAATCAGAGGGCCCTCCCTTCTCTATCGGGAGAGGGCAGGGTCAAGCTACACAGAGAGAGCACGAATGATTCTTTGTATGTGTCAAAACACTGTAGAGCAAACGTCAGTTTTACTCAAATAATAAAGCTATAAATTTACACGACATGTTGAATTTCCTTGTGCAACCTACAATAGTAACTTAGTTTTCGTTTTGTTTAGTTCCTTGTTTTGCAAAAAACTATAACAAATGAACCATTATCCTAAATTATGTTAAAATGATATAAAAACTACATTCAATTAAATTATGATTAGACTTTTTATTTGTTAGTCTTACTGTGATTTATCGAAACAAACAATAGAGCTTCAATTGGTTTATGTCATGATTATAAAAAAACACCCCACTTAAGACCTAAACGTAGCCTAACGTTGACCATAAGTACGTTTCTTTTTGTTTTAATTAACATCACATTTCCTTAATCACGTTGTTTCTTATTTTTCTTCTTTGTATTTAATCTGCATTATGAATGTTAATTTAAGGTCGTCATTTAGAATTTACTTTGAAAGTCCGAACCGGAAGACGTATCTTGGGTACAGGTGGAAACTTGACAGTGGTGGAGCAAAGAGAGTAGGGATTGTTCGGCGGTGGAGCCCCAAGCCCGGAGCGCACGCATGTTCAGTGGACTCGAATGGTGTGAAGCCCCAGATGAGGGAATCGGTCGTCCGGGAGTGACAGCTGCTGTCACCGGGAGTGACAGCTTTCACTCAAACCTACTTCACTAAAGATACTCCAGCTGACACCTAACACTGATCCGAATTGGATCCAGCCAGGCCAGGACTATGCCAGAGATGGAGAAAGGGAGACCACCGGAAAATAAACGCAGCAGGAAACCCGCGCACCCTGTAAAGAGGGAGATCAACCAGGAGATGAAGGTGAGAGTGAGTTTGCGTGCCATTGCTAGATTAGTTTTTATCCATTGAGACCTGTTATAGACCCGAGTGATAACTTTTTTGGGCACCGTGTCTTCCTACCGAGCCCAGCGACTGTCAAACTGCGCACAAATCAATGCTGGGAATAATCAGACACATACTATGTTTGTTTTCAATTAGTGATATTCCTGTGCCTTTTATATAAGCAGCTCGTTGAGGCATTTATGTTGCAGGCTTTTATGAAAGCTATAAAGCAGATTTTACCCCCTGGAAAACAATAAACTAATTATAATGCATATTTTTTCTTTGTCTAAACCAAAGCAATGATCCCTAAAAACACAAACTGTGAGACAGTTGGATGTTTAAAGTATATATATATGTGTATGTATACAGTATATATACATATATATATTAGCAATGAAGAAGAGTAGGTTGGCCTGTGCCTTCAACTGACGCCATGTCAGGCCAGCTGTGGCCGGAGGCGCTCTCTATAATGTCCAGCGGAGATCCAGATGTGCGTCATTTCTTCCTCGCTCCTGTGGCGTGCACACTTGCTGTACCACAGAGATCTGCTCTCATGGCTTCCATAAAAGAGATTATATTAGAGACAGGATTTATATCCTTTAAATAGCCTTTCCCAGCTCAGTTCTAAAAACACTAATATACCATCACACTGTTTTAAAGAATGCAATCGCACGCATTCTCACATTGTCTTTTAAAAATCTCTCCTCTGTTGCTTTGAAGGACAGTCACAGCACAGGCAGTAATAAGTTAAATCACAGTAACAGACATGATTGCCCTCCCACCATTATGAGCCTATTACTGCATGGAAACTAATCCATGGATTGTCTGTTTTGTTTGGGTTTGGACACTGGCTATTTGAGACTGTTGACTGTGGTGGTAAGGGATATCTGAGGCTCCTTCAAGAAGGAGAGAAATCTAAAAAGACAAGCAGTTTTTGGGGCTAGATTCTGGCCTTTCGTGAGAGAGGAAATGTGCTTTTTTTGTGTAAGTGGTTTGGATTGTAGCGTTTGATATCCAGGGGAGGTGTTGTGTTACAACTTAACTAATTTTAATCAAAACATGTGAAATGCTATCCCTGCTTGATGTAAGCCTGCCTGGGCTGAATCTCAGGGTCAGCCCCGGTTTGTTGCCTTTGGCTGCAACTCTCTATGTGGTTTGGGATATGGCTTGTCACTCTCACAAAGCAGATGTTTGTCTGAACTGCCAAAAAGAAACAAAAACAACATTGTGGGAAGTGGAAGGGTGGGTGAAGAAAAAATTGCCCGTCTTTCGTTAACAAGAAAACAGAAAGGCTAAATGACACTGAACTGTGTGCATATAGGAGAGCTGCCATTAGTATACTCCCACTGGAGAACTCCACAATACTCAAATTAGGCATGATGGGAAACATACAATCCTCAAGATATGCACGTTTAAAAGTCAAATGATGAGAATGCAAATTGTAAATGTAAGGAAAGACTGAAAGAGAGACAGGCAGGACAGCGGGCAGCAGACGGACTTCTTGCTCAGCTGAGGTCCAGCCTAATGTTGTCTCTGTAATACATCTGTTTCAACACCACATTACGTCCTACTCCCTCCACGTCAGACCCAAGCGCAGCACCAGATACCGGATACTTTAACTTTAATCAACGTTGGGCATATTTAGCTGTATATGATACCACTGCTTGCACTCACCCACACACTCTCCCAGACACACACACACACACACACACACACACACACACACAGCAGAAAGTGAGCAAGCAAGGGAGAGATCCATTTCTTTGAGGCCCTAGTGGAGACTAGAGGTCGGAGTGAGGAAAGAAGGGGAAAGAATGTGCAGTCAGTACTACAGCACTACAACATCACCACAGCAGACTGGCTGTGCTGGAAAAGGGTGAAACGTGAGAAGCAGTGCTGTGTCGGGTGTCAGGCCTGGAAGGTGCTGGGTAGATGGGAGGATGGTGAAGATGGCGGGGGCAGAAGAGAGAAAGAGAGGCGAGGGGAGGGACAGGGAAAGCTGGAGAAAGAGAGAGAGAGAGAGTGGTGGACATTGGAGACAGGAGAAGGGAGAGGAGTGGGGCATTTCCGAGAACCGTGGGACCTCACTGTGGTGTAGGGTGTCCCGCTCTGATTTCTGCCCGTTCCGGATCAGGTTTCTCCTCCAATCCGGTTCTCCCAAAACCACAGAGAGAGGTGGGTGGATAAAGAGAGAGACCTTTGTATTTTTTTTTTTTTTCATATGGTCGTAATAATAAAAAAAAAACGGGACCACACATCCCATCTGTGGAGAACAGTTTTCTTTTCTCCCTCTTTTTTTTCAATTAAAAGAGATAAACAAAGGATGATTCATAGATTTCACACTGGTGTTGGGTTTTAAACCTTTCCGTCTCAGATTTAGCAAGAGTAAACAACTTGAATACATCATGGAAAAAGTGTCATACTGTATTCCACTGTGTCTGTATTCATTTCTCCAACAGGGCTGGGGCTGAGAAAGAATCCCTCGCTTAAACTCAGAGTAGGAAGCTCTGATTATGTTTAACATAGGATAAAAAGTTCCACTAACAACCCTAAGATGTAGGGCTGTAAGATGGTCACAGTTTCCCATTTGCAGGCAGGCTATGGCTCAGTTACCCTATCACTTTACATAGAATGTTAATCAGCCTCTATTTCTACTGCAGACATTTGCAGAAAGCACCATGAACGAGCTCCTGGGATGGTACGGATATGACAAGGTAGATCTCAGAGACTCAGAGGCCAACGAGATCAGAAACTACAGAGAGAGGCGTCAGCATGTGTCTGTGCTAAAAGGTAAGGGCAGGTGTCGACAGTTCACTGTTGGAATAAAGTCTAAAATTTACACTATCTAACAGGTTCTGCAGGTTTTAATGCAGACACTGAGTCACTGTTCAGATCTGCTAGACCTACTGTCCTGTAGCAACTTCTCAAGTTGCGTTCATTCAGTGACATCTATTGTTTCTCAATCAGTGCAAGGAATTGTTACAGGTGCAAAACATATCATGTTAGACAAACAATGAATTTATGCTTTTGTATTACATGGTAAATCCAAGTTACAATATTATTTTATCTTTATGTCTTCCAGAAAACTCTTTGCCAAAACCCAAGAGCCTGGACACAAAAGTCAGTCACTCAGTCCTGGCCATGAAGAGTGGAGAAAGAGAGTCCGCTAGTGTCCCCTCCTCTTCATCGTCCTCTTCCTCAACTAGTTTATCTCTGACCACTCCCAAGGAGCACAAGAGTGCCCCTGTCATTGTCCCCCTCATAAAGCCATCAACAGGTAGTGGCTATGGAATCGCACACGATGAGATAAAGATTTATATCACTGCATATTCACATACACTATGTGCTAAAATATGAATTTGGTTGTCCTCAGATTCACACAAATACCCTCATGGAAAACTGTTTAACATTGAACCTCAGTTATTGTTTAATTTCAGTGTGTTTTAGTACTGATTCAAAATAGTACAAAATATACCACTGTTGGTATACTTAGAGGATACACAGTAAATGTGCAATTCTGAAAATAAGATATAACAGGGATGTCTCAGGGGTTCCTAAAAGACTACTGCCCTGAGACTCAGCTAATTAACTATATGGAACATCTTAGGCCATCCTGTAACATCCTGACATTTACTTAGCTTTAGCTCTTCACAAATATTGAGAGACAAACAATTCTGATATGACTGTTAAAATAGCTACAATTAACAGCAATCTCATCCACCTTTTAAAGCCAGCAGCCATACACACTTCTGTAGAAATGTTTTCTCAAAGCTGTGTACCAGTTTTTGCAAATTACAATCACTGATTACTCTTCTTTCTTCTGCTTTTCCCACCGCAGTGGAAGATGTACAGAATGTGCAGATAGTGTGTGTTTGGTGCCAGAAGGAAGGTGTAAAACGCTATTCTCTATGCATGGGCTCAGAGCTCAAGAGTTTCTGCAGCGAGAAGTGTTTTGCTGCCTGCAGACGGGCCTACTTCAAACGCAATAAGGTTAGTGAAAAATGAAAAATGTACGCAAAAACACACCAGCATCACTGCGGACAGTCACAACAATGTAGTTGTGGTGACTTAATGTTAATAATCTACATGGTGTTGAATGGTTTGTACATGTGTCGTTATATTTTGAAATATTTTGAGTTCTGTAGTGCGTCACAAGGACACAAGCGTATACTGTAGATATGCAAACACAGGTACTGTATGGACAGAGTTTGTGCCAGCTGTGACACTGAGGCCCAGGCATCAAGTGGTTTGTGGCAGGTAAATAGGGGGTGGGGTCTCTCAGAACACACTTTCTAGTTATTATAGAGGAGCCACTATAGGAATGGTAGGTGGGAGGTCAAAGTTTGTAGAGGATACTTAGTATCAGTTTCACGTTAATGGAAGAGGGATCGGCCATTAAGTGGCTGTGGTCTGGAGGACAGGAAAGCTACAACGATGGGGAACCACTCTCATGCACATTGCCACAATTTTTCACCTTTCATTATGAAATGCGTATACCCTCTTTTATACCCTCTTTAGAGGTGCAGGGTGACACGCAACTGTATCACCTTTCACCTTCACTGCTGTTTATGCTTTGTAAAGGTTTATTCACAAAACAGCAGGGGAAAAAAGGAGGACTGAACAGACAGTGTGCAACAAGCCCTCTAGTTTTTCGGAGGTGGGGAGGAAAGCATTGCTGTTGGCTTGTTGCTTCTTGTCTGAAAGGAAGGCCAGGAGGCCTGGGGCGAGGTGTCCACTTTCAGTGCATACCTTACCTTCAGCTGCCTCATGTTTCGTAACTCCACACGACTCATTGGGCCACAGAGACGGGGGAGCACTCAGATCCAGAGCAGATCAGCTTACATGAATCAAGAGGAATTTCCCATATTAATTTTGTCAAGGCCATTAATAATATGACAATACGTTACCTGCATTATCTCCCTACTCGGTTGTAGATTTGTATCTGTTTCACAGTTATTTCCACAGTACTTTCCCTTTGTTGTACCGACCTTTAGAGTTTGGTACCTTTGTTCTAACTATTTCTAACCTTGATAACAAGGCAGTTCATTTGAAGCTATTTTTCACACTTCTGTAAGAAGCCAAATTTGGTTTCATGACCACAGAGTAATTGGAGTATGACATTTTGATTTAAAGCAACTGCAGCTACATCATAATGAATTGGAGAATGAATCCATCAGAGGTAGGATGAACTCACATCTCAACACAAACTGACAAACTACTTCACAGTTGTTCATGTAGTGTGTAAGACTGTGGTTTTCCCCTGTCAGGCCAGAGATGAAGACCTCCATGGAGAAAGATCCCCTCAGCACCCCCATACGGAGGACTCGCCCAGAATGGTGTTGAAGATAAACAGTAATGTCAGAGTAAGCGGACACTATGAATGTTTCTTTTGTTTTCAAATGTAAAGTATTATAAGTATGCTATGAAATTACAAGATTAAACATTTACACCCATGTAGTTTGCATTCTTATATTAAGAGAGTGAAAAAGTCTGCCACATGTTACTGTGTATTTGTACAAAGGTCTTAATGTTTTCAGATAGGATCTGTCACTTCAATGACCCCCCACAGTCTCTCTCACCTGTGCCACAGGTATGTGATTGGTGCAAGCACGTTCGTCACACTAAAGAATACCTGGACTTTGGATCAGGTGAGGAACGACTCCAGTTCTGCAGCACCAAGTGTCTAAATCAGTACAAGATGGATGTTTTCTACAGAGAAGCCCGTGCAGCTCTTACCAGCACCAGCTCCAGTCCAAGTAGAAGCACTCAGGAGGCGAGGGTGGAAAGCAGTGTGTCTGGCCAAAAGCTACTCACTCCTGACTCTTGGAACAGCAGCAACAACACAGGGGAAGGCCGTCATAGAAACATCTCCCCTAAAGGGCCTTCACTAATCCATGGATCAACAGAATCCACCTCCATCTCATCCTCAGAGGCATCCTCTAATTCTTCTTCCAAGGTCCCTGTCTCTGGGCTGAGGACCCTGGAGAGACCCATTCAGCCTCCTCCACCTCCACCTGCTGCAGAGGTGTCACCGCACCCTGCTCCTCTTCCTCCCCCAGCTCCTCCTCGCCTACCTCTAGAACATCAGCCAGTATCCCAAATCCACATACCCTTCATCAGACCTCCACTTCATGCTCAGGGCCTTAAAAGCCCCCTTGCCAACCCTCCCAGACACCCAGCTCCGCCTTCCAGCCCTATCCACAGACCTCCTCACTCTCCTCACCTGCAGCCCCCTGTCTCCTCTTCCATGAATCCACCTGGACTGATGCATCCCTTTCCAGGAGCCTACTTTCCTGGATTGCACTCCCCTCCTCTGAACATATTGCCAAGGGGTCCTGTCCCAATGCCTCCAATAATGAACTTTGGTATCCCTTCCTTTAGCCCTCTCCTGCCTCAGCCCACCGTCTTGGTGCCTTATCCCATTATTGTTCCCCTACCTGTCCCCATTCCTATTCCTATCCCCATTCCAATCTCTTCTAAGGCAACTATGGAAACTCCAAGTCACAGTGGAGTTATCCAGCTTGTGCCAGAGGGGTCAGACAAGGTTAGATCCAGAGCTACGAGGCCATTATCTCCAGGGATCCCTGAAGGGGACAGCAGACTGGTAGCCAATAAACTGTGTGGAACTTTGACTCAAGGTCTCCCCTCACCAAGTGACCCCACCACAAGGGACACAGATTGGGTTAAATCAGAGAGGCCATTCCCATCCCCAACATCCACACCCCATAGTGGTACGCCCTCCCCCAGGGCACAGTACGATGAATCTCCCTCTTCAGCCTCAGGGTCAGAGGCCCTGACAAACTATAAGCAGCAACAGTCAGAGCGACAAGTCATCCAGAGGGTTCTTCATAGGACCCAAGTGAAGCTGGAGCCAAGTGCCAATGGAGTGGTGGATCTATCAGGGCTGGGGGGATCAGGAACTGGGCAGGGCACCAGATCAGTGCCTCATGACCAGTGTATCATAAGACCCACCCCTTCTTTACCACAGTCCCCTTCACATGACACTGTCCACTATCACCAGGACAGTCAAACTCCAAATTCACACACCCCACCCAGCCTCAGAGGGAGCACCCATCCATATGATGCCACATCCTCTGCCATGAAATCTCAGGACCATGGTCCAAATGGGATGTCTTCATCCACACCTGCCAGTCCAGACTCCTCCCTACCCCAGAAAGTACCAGCACCACCTCCTGACCCTGCACTCAGTGAGCTGGAGTCTATCAAAGAGAACAAGTGCTCTGTTGTTGGCCCAGTACGAGTTGAGGGTCCTGTAAGTCAGTCAGAAGAACCCTTAACAATAGTAGGGGATGTAGGAGAGGACCCCCAGGTTCCTGATGAGGACCATGCCTATGCCCTTCCCACAGCGCCAAAAACAGGCGGGACTACCACCCCGCTGCTCTTGCCCAAACTCAGGGACAAGGGTAGTCTTCGGAGCCCTGCTAATATGCCCAGTGCTGGAGACATGGAGCCAGCTCTGAAGAGGCGATGCCTTCGAATCCGAGATCAGAATAAGTAGAGGATGGAGGTAAGAGATTCTATTACAGGGCAAGGCAAAGTACACACAGCAGTGCTTTCACTAGCTGTTATTGCATCTGGTATTATTGAGTTGCACATTTAAGATGGACCACAGCTACTGTACTTCCTCTACTTATTCAGACATCTGCAGGGGACAGGCTACAAGCAGCCACTGGGTGGGATTTAATTTATCAAATTTTTTCAAACTTTACTTTGTAAATTTAAGAAAATACCAAGTTGATTCTAACTGTATTTACATAAGCTTGCTAAATCCCATTGCATTGTTCCATGTGGCAAGCCCCATCCATGTGTTATTCCAAACTGTTTTGCTTATAAACCAGCAATTATTTCTAAACAGCATTTAACTGGAGATTGGAAAATATACATTTATACACATTCGCAGATACACAGGGCAAGCTTAATCACAGGTCTCACAGTGTGTTCATGGTCACTAAACAGCATGGCGCCAAAGAGAGAGAATCCCAGTAACCTGGCACTCCTCGGTGCTCTAAGGTTACAACAGGGGAAAGAGGTGGAGGGCACAGGCAGTGAGAGTCATTTTGAAAGGTGATCACTTCACCACTACCTGACAGTCACAATGCTTTGTTTGCATGGCAGCCTGTTTTGTTGGTTCAGCTTTCCCAAGATTTGTGACTGTGTGTCTGTTTAAGAGGCAGATAGAGATTTCTACATTTTTACCAATTAGCCAAATCTCTTCCACAGTAGTTTGAAATATATGAGAAGGTAGTAGGTTCATTGTCTTAGACAAGGGCAGATGAAAACCATGACCTTGAGGTTATGGGATAGCCTGTCCAAACTGTCACTCAGAGAGTCAGATCAAGTGAGGTTGACTAAATGTGACTCCAAAGTCAACGCTGTCATAGGACTCTGGGGCTGCATTAGAAAACACAGAGGCAGAACCACAACGATCCGATTACATATGTCATAGTGACACCCTGTTTTGGCTTTGGTTCATCTCTCTCCAGTGTTTGTTCTCTCCTCTCCCTTTTCAATCCTTTTCCCTCTCTTCACTCACCACCACTGTCCCCTGCCAACCAGATGTTGTTGTTAAACTGTAGCAAAAAAGCCTCGTTGCTTTGGACCAATCAAAGCCCTCTTGATTTCACTTGCCTGATTGGTAGTCCAAATGGCTGTAACACCACCCATGGTCCTCGCCCACTGGTATCTCGCCATAATGAGATCACGTTACCATTTTACTCTATGCCTTGAGATTAATCTGCTGATACTGCAGGGATGGTTTAGATTTCTTTTCTCTCTGTATTCTGCTCCAAACAAAGGTCAGGGGTCACCTTAATAATTGTGTTTAAAAATGATGTATGTTGATATAGAAAACACAACATAAATCTTTATCTTATACCCCAGATGTTTTGTGCTTAAGCATTAAGATTCCCTTTCACTAAATGAGTTTGCGATTCACCCTTCGTCATTTGTTGTGGTTTCATGCATCCCCTTAGTAACCAATACATATGAAATCACAGTGTGCTGTGTGTTTCGTGCGGACGGATTTATGGCTCTGCGTTGTGTGTAATGGGAGCTGGCTGCCGTATGTGTATGACTTTAGCTGGCCACCTCTGTGCTCCGAGCTGAACATTGCTGTCCTGTTCTATTGTCTCTACTGCTAAAAGTCTTTAAAAAAATCTCCCACACTGACAGAATCAGGAGCCAAGTGGAGGATTTCACCTCAGGAAATAGTCCGTTTTTTTCGTCTCAGTTTTCCTTGCCTTTATTTGGGATATTTTATAGCCCCATGTAATCTGATCCCACCACATGGGTATTTGCTGAGCGTTTGAAACTAAAACGCAATGGGACAGAGGGAGTACAGAACCCTGGTTTGGCCCTTACTTGTGTGTCTGTTTACATTTAATCTGTGTGTTTGAATGAACGTCTGTGTAAGTGTGCGATAGAGAAAGAGGCCAGATGTTCTTGGTTTGATTGTGCCCTGTGCAACAGTTATCTGAGTGTTGACATGAGTAAAAGCTTCATTCTCAGTGTTTATGTAGAACAGGCAGATTAAGGAATGAGGGTCCATAACAGGGGGAGTTGATATTAGATATGGTAGAAATGGAAATAGCACAGAATGAGCCAAAAATATATAACACCTTAACACTCTTTCTCCCTCTACTTGTTTCTGTTCTTTTTTTTTCACCCTCTCTCTCCACCTAATGAACAGGCTCCCTGTTTAACACTGTATGGCAGTGCCAGATTCAGTGCCACGCCCTCTTGTGGACAACACCAGTGCTAACACCCTCAAGCCTGTCCCTCAACCTGCCAGCCCACCAGAGTGTTGCTCTGCCTGTAGACCAGCAGGGCCAACCCAGGAAGCAGTCCAAATGGCCACATTAAGTCAAGGAGGGGGAAGAACACAACACAGTCACACATTTTGTCTTGGACCAAAGAGAATTGCTGACTTGTGTGTTATGTTGTGTTCAGTGAGTGTTTGATATGGAGCTACGCAGATCTTCTCCCTGTCTGACACTGTCCTAACACGTGTCTATGTGTATGTGTGCATGAGTTAGTGTGTCTGCCCAGATGCGCTCCTCCTCCTCTTCTTGCTCCACACAGCAGACACAGCTCTGATCAGCCTTGTGTGGTCCTCTCAGATGGAGTCTGAATGTGATCTCTTTCCAGGGGAAACGGTTTGTTTTCTCTGCCCAGCTTGCACAAAGAGCCACATTGTTCCTCTCCCCATATCCCACGCTGACTCCCCACTCCAGGTTTTGAGTTACCTGGTCGACTGGGGCTCAGACTTCAGGAGCTTTTTTATTTTTTTGACCAACAGCCAGAAATATATTATACCCGTCTCTCCTCCACTTCTCCACCCAATCTAAATACGGTACACACTAGTTCTGAGGTTTGATTGCTCACAACTGATCGTCTGTGATTTCCTGCTCAGCTCACTTCTTTCAAGGGAGGAGAGAAAATCTGCTGAGATTAAGACTTTATCCTTGGGCAGACACTCTTGGGAGAGAGTCTGGCAGGGCTGTTGAGACAGAACAATATAATCTCTGAAGACAGAGGATGTTCCCTCTGCCTCCTCTAAAACAATGTAAAACTACATAGTATATATAAGGGGACATCTACTGACATACAGAAGCTGAGATGGACTGTGAACACTTCTCGTCCTGATGACGCTGGTACGCAAATGTGTTATTTACGGAATGTCCCGCACCATTCTCCTGATCTGCCAAAGCTTTAATAATCACTTTTAGCACTAAGTGCTATGCATATTCATGGCAAATTTAAATCTTGAACATTCATGGCACATGACAGTTTAACTGATCCATATTCAGATTTTTTCTTTATGTTGCTGGCTCTGATCAGAGAAACACAGGCTTCTAATATTACCAAATGTGGTATTATATTCAACTGTCAAATGCTGTAGTATGCAGCGATCAGTATTACAGTTCCCACTATTGGGGATACCTAATGATATTTGATCCAGCTAGATCACTTAGAGGCTTTGTCAACACTTTGTCAATTGTAAGGTTTCAGTTTTTCTAGTTGAACTCTACACAGATACTATTTGATGTTATATTAACTTATGGATGATGCGTCAGTAGATTTTCACAAAAAGTGCTTGTTTCTTTTTATTCTTTTGTTTTTCTTTGATGATTGTATTTGTGAGTGTCAAAGCTCCTAAACGACCCTTGTCTTTATGTTCACATACTGTATCCCCACCAGAGAGCAGTGTTTGCCTTTATAACTTTGCCCTTCTCTAACAAGAAAGCACCAGGAGGCCCCATAGTCTGTGGAAACCTGTGTGACTACACAAAACACAACCCTGCATTTAGTGCCAGCTGAATGATATCCAATGCCAAGTAGATAGCTTTTTCCTCTGCTTCTTGCTGCCATTATTTTATCTTTAAATCTGAACATTACAGCAGTTTCATACCAAGGGTGCATTCAACTGCCCCATTAAGCCTCTTCTTAATGAAGAGTGCAACAGTCCACTGGGAAAAGTAGTCATGTGGCCCACCCCTACTGTCATTCCAAAACTACATCCCTACAGTTTGTTTGTGTGTGTGTGTGTGCCTACATGGGCAATTCATTTGATTGTCTCCCCACTCATTCCAGCCTACATCCTCAGCACAGGTCATGCCTTTACGTCAGTGTCATCCTTGTCTGGGGACTGAACAGCTTGTTTGAGTTGGTGATGACATCACTCCATGCAAATAGCTGCTGTGTCAACAAGTGGTCCTCTAGTCTGACGCCACAGGCCAAAACAGACATTATGAAGACTGTCATTATTGGTATTATTGCACATTTTAATCATTGTCATTTCTGATGTGATACAGTTTGCGTTTTAATCCAAAGTTCTGACAAAACATACTTTTGTGTAAGAATTTTGTCGCTGTTGTTGCCTGAAATACATCAGCACTTTCTGACCTCCCCTGTCAAACATTTAGCCCACTGTCTGAATAGATTGTTCACAGATTGTGTGTGTTTCAATATACATTCAGTAACCAGGAGCTTTGGTGGAGACCTCTTTGTAAAGTAAAATAAATAAAAACAATTAAGAGCAAGTGTCTGGTGTATTATTTTTTTCCAGATCTTCAGTTTTTAGTTTTTTTATGTGTTTTATGTGTTTTTTAGGTGTATAAAGTACACAAACCCAATACACAAGTAAAATTGTGCTTGCTTAGAAAAAGACTCACTACAAGTAGAAGTAGCCATTATTTTTTCTACTCAAGTAAAAGTACGAAAATACGTGCTCTAAATTTTACTTAAAGTACAAAGTAAGTAAAAGTACTCCACTAAGACAACAGTGTATTTTAACCAATGTTAAATTTGATGCTTTTGATGACATAAATGTAGAAGTTTAGTCCAGATTTGTTTGACAAACTTGGTAAAATTTTGGTAAAAATATGTTGTTACCTACAGGCTGTGGAAGAAAAACAGCAGGCGGTAAAGGGGGGGCTGATTTTAACCACCTTATGTAGTCACAGGAAGTTAATCCATAAATAATACATCAGCATCCTACGAAAAGTAACGACTAATGATGTTAAAATGAATGTAGTGGAATAAAAGTACAATAATTTCCCCTGAATTGTAGTAGAGTAAAAGTAACACAAAATGGAAATACGTACCCCAAAACTGTACTTAAATACAGTATCTGAGTAAATTTACTTGACTTTACATACCACCTCTGTTTTTTTCATACTTTTTATTGTAGCAGTTATAAGTTTTTACCTTATAAAACAGTTATGGTGATTTTGAGATATAAAAAAGGGCAGCTAACAAATTGCGGCCCCTGTAAACTTCTATTTTAAGTGCCAGCGCGTTTGCAAAGCAGCGCATCAACATTCCTAACATACTGAAAGTCGGTCATTTCGCAGTGACGGTAAAACAGATGAATGAGATAAGAGAGCAGGAATTCCGGCTTGGTAAAGGCTTGTTAGGAACACCAGTTGGATATTTCAGGGGGCAACTTCGCCTGGGGCGAAGAGGTAGAATAGAGATCAAAATTGCTGGAATCACCAAAGTATCTATAACTATGCTGGCAGAGAGGGAACGTATATGAAATTCATTTTTGTGAAGTTACTTAAAGTTAGATAGCAAAAAACAAAAAGGATACAGGGCTTTGTGGCAAAATAGGAGCTTTGTTTACAGTAGTAGGGTAGACTGAAAACATAACATTTTCTTATGTTAGATAAAAATAACTAAATTTTGTTGGGGGAGATTTTAATTTTGTCAGACTACATAATTGAGTTTATCTTTTTAATTCATTTAGTTTTTTGTTTTTTTAGACAGTTACAGCTAATTAAGGTAGAAAAATCTACCTTACGTTAATTTATTTATTTACTAAATTCAGGCTGAATTTCTTCCATTATTATTAGTCTAGTTTTTATTGTTGTTTCCTTTAAATATTAGCTATCATTACAGGCTACACTGGTTCTCCTTTTGATGAGTTTTGAAGCGTTTTTTTTTTTTTTGTAAAATCGGGTCTCTGTTTTATTTTGATAGTTTACACCGGAAGTTGTGCTGTTTCGTTCTGTCTAACTTGACGGTGCCTGTGTTACAGGTTGGACACGTTGCGGTCAGGTCAGGTTTTGTTGTAGCTACCTGGAGCAGTGGCGTCGCACCTGAACAGACGTGCGCTACCGCCTGGATTTCACTTTCTCTTTTCATATTAATGGAAAGTTTGTGAGAGTGTGTACTTTGGCAGCGGACAAATAATTATCCTGACAAGGCGAAGTTTACAAAAGAGCTGACCAGAGGAGCTGAGCCAAGCAGCGGAGTGCGCCTACCTCACGCCTGTGTCTCCCACTAAAAACAGACCTACAGGTGTTTTTGTATTTTTGCTGTCTCATGTCATTTGACTTGGATACACTGTACTGTAATCATGCCGGGAGCGGAGAGCAGACTGGAAAGCCGACTACAGAAGCTGGAGTCCCTGATGAGGAACCCACAGTCGACACTAAACTTGGAAACCTTACTAGTGAGTTTGTATTCACCCTCAGGGTCTGATATGTGTAGGTGTCATAACTCAGACTGAGAGATAATGTGTTGCAAACAAAAACATAATTGTTCCCTGAGTAATTCTTGTGTCATGATCACAGATTATCTGAAGAGATGTGTTTTTAAAAAAAGCAGCTGGAGTGTGCAAACAAATGAGTAACCACTGACACATTTTAAAGAGGAAAGGAGAACAATACAAATTACTGAGTGATTGACCAATAGTTTTTCTAGTTAACATAACAGCCTGTGTAAAACTCATTTACCAAAGCTCTGTTTTAATATTACTCAGACTTTTGATCAGTGGTGTAGCAGGGGGAAGCCCCACCTAAACTCAATGTGTAGCCACCTTTTCCTATGTTTTTCCTAATTTTTACAGTTAAGGTTGGAATATATGATAGCAAGACAACGTTATAATAATAAAATATATTTTTTAAAGAGCACAGTAAACAGTTAGTTAATCATATGTACAGTGCCAAAGAACCTTTTAGTGCTCTCCCTAAAATCACAGTTCATTCATTCATCTTTTCTCACCACTCCATCACTGTCTGTCTGTGATGATCTGGTGAGTCTCTTGGTGCGGCCTCTAGCTGACACGTCCTCTCTTTGACCTGTCCTAAGAATGTACCGTATGAAGTCTGATAAAACCACCGCCACTGCTTAGCCTCTCTGCACAAACCTCTGACAACAAATACGCATTTTTGAGCTGATACGGTGTAGCTTTTGTTTCTGCCTCCATCTTGACGGGATCTCACACTGGGGGCCACAGCCTAAAAGATTTCCTCTTAGCACTGCACAGCAGTAAACAGTTCAGACGAATCCAGTGACATTAAAGAAACTAAAAGACATGCTTTAGTCACACTCAGCATTTGAAAGAACCAGATGAGGAAATGTTGAGGAGAAATTTGTTTACTGTTTAATTAATTCAGATGTTTCATACAGGTTTGGTATTAACAGGTCACCAACTACTGTAGTAGTTAGTCAGGTTGTTCTGGTCCTCATCCAAGCATGCTTTGGGATTATTATGGAGGTCAACAGGTTAACCTGGTGAGACAGTTTATTTGAATATTTGATGTTGTGTACATTGGTCACTACACAAACTGGCTTTTTTCTGTCATAGTTCCTGCTGTAGGGAATGTATCTATTTAAAGTGCAGATGAGTCACAGGTGAAGTCCAGTGTAATGTCACTGTGTAAAACTCATGACATACGTTGACGTAATCGGACAACAAAATAAGGTTGATTAGTTTAAGCCCGCTTCAACTCGGCATCTAAGCCGCTCCAGTAATCATTTTCAGGTTTATCATAATGGCCACTGTTCTGCCTAAATCAGAGAGCTGCCACACAGGAAGCTGAAGTCACTTCCAGGAATTGAGATGACGATAACCTCTGCTGTGACTTTAAATCCCTATTTCCTGTTTGTCCTCAACTATTTATGTTGTGTATTCACAAAAGGTGCTTTTTGCAGATGTTAAAATCTATAGCATCTTATTCAGTGAACAACACAGCATAAAATCATGTTTTTAATTTCAGAACTATTCATTTCTGTATTTTTTGGGACATTACTATAGGGCTACAGCTGATTATTTGATTATTTTCATTCTCAAATGATCTGTTTATTTATGATTTATAGTTTTTTTCACAAAAGAAAAAAGAAAAATTTCTCAGCACAAGTTCTTCAGAAATCTTGTTATGTCCAGTAAATAATCAACAACCTATAGATGTTCAATTTAAATTGTAATTAAATAGAACGGGCGCTAGAAGTAAGTATGCATTGACACTTCTGCGTCATAAAAAAATGAAGTGTGGTTGTTGTACTGTAATGATTGGCTGATCAGTTAATTTATAGATTAATTGTCAAAGAACATTTTGTCAAAGAAAAACACAAGCACTTTAACCAGCTGTTGATTCCACATATACACACATATTCCTATCACTCTACAACCCAAAATGAGAAAGTGAGATCATGTTTTTATATTTTTTAATATATTTATTAAAATTCAAAAACTCAAAAAAAAATTCTCACGAACAGTATTCAGGCTCTTGATTCAGTATTTTGTAGAAACACTTTTGGCACAAATTACAGCTTTGAGTCTTGTTTGGCAAGTCTCTGCAAGCTTTCTACACCTGGACAGTCACAGACATCCCAGAGACACACCAGTCTTATCTGGGCTGTATGCTTCAGGTCATTGTCATGCTAACAGGTGAACCGTCGCCCCAGCCTCAGGTTGTGTGTACTCTGGAGCAGGTTTACTTCAAGGATCTCTTTGTGTGTGGTTTCAATCATCCTACCTTAAATTCCAACCAGTCTTAATGCCACTGTTACGAGAAGACACCCCAGTGCATGATGCTGCCACCACCATGCCTCACTGCAGGAATGGTGTCAGCCAGATGATAAGCAGTGCCTAGTCTTTGCTAGAGTTCTGCCCAAAGAGTTTTATAAATTTTATAAATACTACTTGGCAAGATCCAACCAGGCTGTGGTTTCTGTGTAGCCACAGTATCATAAAGTCCTGATTGAAGGAATGTTACTGAGGTGCATGGGCTTCCGGCAGGTTCTCCTTTCCGCAGAGGACTTCTGATGCACTGTTAGATTGACCGTTGGGCTCTTGGTCACTTCTCTGACCAAGCTTGATTGGACGGTCAAATCTAGGAAGAGTCCTGGTGGTTTCAAACTTGTTCTATTTCACGATTATTGAAGCCACTGTGCTCTTGGTAACATTCAGCACTTTGGAAATGGTTTTATACCTTCATCGTGATGTATTCCTCAAAACAAAATATTATTGTGGAGGTCTACATAGAGTTACTGGGTGTTCATTTCTTGGTTTCTGTCCTGACACACAGTGTAGTCTGACTACCACAGCAAAGGGACTGAATATGTTTGTAAATGAGTTCAGTTTACAGTCAGTGATATCGTCTGTGTCATTGTTGTCAGATACGGTGTAAGAAAATGTATAATTTAATTCAGGAATTTGAGGAACAGTTCAAGGCAGGCATATTTTGTATCTGGAATGCATCTTTTAGCAGTACCCTTTCAAACAGCTGAGACATGGTTTACATTTTGATGAACTCTGAGCACATAGGATTCTCCACTGTTGTTGCTGAATGTGCTGTTTGACAGTGCCAGCTGAGAACTGAAGAAGTTGGGAGGTTTTGTTTCTATGGTGGTGAAACATACAGCCCAGCCTACGCTCATGCTCATGTTCAGATTTGTACAAATTCCAAAGGTGAAATTTTTATCTAAGTGTCTACAGGCAGGTCTGAGGCTTATTAGGTTTTGGGACACCTAAATAGATCACATGCATTCTTAATGTTTTTGTTAACACCTGTGCTTTTCTCATTGTGGGAATGTCTGCTGTTAAAATACCTCTGCAGTGAATGGAGAAGGTTCATCACATATGAATGCACAAAAACATTTAGTGTGTAAATCTGACATATCTTTATAGAGTATATGCACATTTAATCACCCTTCCATCTTCCAGCTTCAGTTCATTTCTGGTTAAATACCCAGTTTTATTAAAATGAGTCAAATCACTCATTAAACATTTTAAATCTTCCGTTTTAATTAGCAAAGCACAATATGCATACAGTTGACATTACTTAATGTGAAAATGAAAATAAAGAGAATGTTTTGGAAAAATATGTCATAAATGTGGCAGAAAGGAAAATTAAAGTTCCAGGATATTTCTTAAAAAGTCAGCAGATTTAACCTTTCATATTTAAAACCCGGCTTCAGCTACAAGGATGTTAGAGATTCAAATCCTTAATTTGAATCTGTTAAAATAGTTAATATTTACATATGATTTTAATATTACAGAGTTCACCATTGTTGAGACAGACACAGAGGTCTTCATCTCCTGCAGTAACCATGGCTGTTTCAGCACGCACACACACAAACACGCGCACAGTGTAAAATGATCACAGATCCTCAAGCTCTCAGCCTGAAGTCAGACACATAAGCTGTTTGTCCCACAATAGCTTCTGAGCCTTTACGTCTATTTCCACCCGTCTGCGGCCGGGGGGAGATCTCTCCTCACCAGTGCTATTTAAAGGTGCAGAATTGTTCCACATGCCTCTGCCCACCCACTCACATGTCCCCGAACAAACAGCTCAATCCCCCCCGACGCTGGGTGACTCCACTTGACCCCTGTTTTTGGGGAACAGAGGATCATGCTACACCCTAACCCCACCCCCACCTCCACCTGCTGGACTGTCCTTCCAGCCTCATGTGTTTGGATCGCAGGGACATTTTGGTTCTTCGTGAAACCCAACACTGCCGATTTAAGCAGCAGTGGCACTACTGAGGCCCAGGCCTTTAGTCTGGTGCTGCCCCTGGCCCTCTGTGTTGACTGTAGGGAGGGGAATGTATGCTGTTGGCTGAAGTGGGTGTGGGTAGGCCTCGCTGATGGTCTGTGTGTTTGGACAGGGGGCTGTAACAGTGTCATAACAACTTTTTGTTGTATGACTTGTTATGTCTTTACATCCAAGTTGCATTGTCCCTTTGCATGTGTTTTGTTGTGCTGCACATTAGCATCCTAATTTTCTCCACAAGTCATGATCCATTTAGGAGCACAGTGCTCACAAAATGTAATCATTTCCTTCCTTACTTCCTCTGTTCATTCAGTTTTGTTGTCTTTTATTAGCCAGCAGAAGGTTGTGGTTTCCCAACTTAGATGACTTATCCTAAAACATTTGAGAGAATCATAAAACACATTTCTGCCTTTTCTACAAAAATGAAACTTGAATTCAGCATTGAAACATTATTGTATTTTCATAACTCCCAAGTTGTTAATAAGAACAACCAGCCAAGCCCCAGCAGTAATATTTTATCCAACATAGTGATGCTCAGTTTAAAAGGAAAAATACTTTTAATACTCTTGGGGGTAAATCTAAAAGTTTATTTTAAATTATTTTCCCATCCACCCATTTATTGTTTCTGTTTGTTTCAAAGTATGATTGATTTTTATTTGTTTTTGTCTTTTCTGTCTTTCAGGATTCCATCAATGCATTGTCTCATGATTTGAATTATCCTATCCTGCGGAAAAACAAAAATATAGAGGCCTTTCTGAACAGATGTAAGAACTCATCTTCAAGTCTTTTGTGCCCAGTTTGAAAAAATGCAGATGAAGTTGTTACAATGCAAACCACTATGTTACTTGTTTGTTTATGCACATAAATTACAATGTATGCGCAGTAAAACTTTTATATAAACATTATGAAAAGCATAACTTAACATGAATTGTATGAGAATCCTGTAGAGGCTACAGAATAGGGGTCACAAAAGAGATAAGAAATGTCTAAAAATTTCAAAAAATATATCACCCAGCATTCCAATAATCTGTCTTTATCATCTGAAGACTGCTTTGGCTCTAATGAATAACATAGTAAATAAGTGAAACATTTAATTACTGTGGACATGGTCAGTTTCATTCCCTGCACAACATTTTTACTTAAAACAACTGTGAGTGGTCCCTCAATTCACAATTGAAACTCCCCTCTGAATCCACATGACTGCAGCATGCACTTTTGTTGTTGCTATGGTAACATGTACGCATGTCATGCAGATGAAAAGGTGGTGAATCAGCTGCGAGAGCTGCAGGTGAAGCTTGAAGACTTTGAAAAAGTGAAGCTGATCGGGAGAGGAGCCTATGGAGAAGTGCAGCTGGTGAGAGTTTTCTTTCTGTAAAGAGTTGATAAATAAGAATGTGACAGTTCCTCAACCCTTTTTGATTGTAAATTATGTGGCACTAGTGACGTTTGATATAAAATAAGATTTCATAGAGAGAATTTCTGTAGCTGTTCCCCAGCAAAATATCAGAAATGTGAACAACTAGAAGGAAGAACCAACAGAGAATGCAGAATGCAAAAATATCCGCAACTTGTTTTAGTTTTTTTGAAATGTAATTATCATCTTTTCTTTAAATCATGACCAAGGTAATTGACTTTGAGTTTTAGAAAATGTGATTAGAGAAAGCAGAAATTCCTTCCTGTTTTTCCTGGTGGGGGAAGCTTTTATCTAGTCTTTGCTGAGTGTTTCATGGTAGAAACAAGTCTGGACAGACTCAGTGTGTAGGAGAGGAGTGTGAAGTCTGGTGTGGGTGTGTAGATCGGGGGGGGGGGGGTATC
>JAUMHL010000017.1:13361538-13407981 GCA_032362345.1 Sandelia bainsii
GGGGTGGGGGGGGGGGGGGGGGTGGTTGTTAGTGTTTGTGGTTGAAATCTTGTTTAAGCATGTCTTTTTATGGGTGTGTACTACAATTATGGATTCCCCTCTCTGCCTGTGTCTCATGTTATCTTGGTCATTGTGACATTTAGTGACATACAGTCATATTCTTCTTGTCCTTGGAGAGTTATCACTGTTTTTAACACAATGTCTCCTTTTCTCGCCTTGCCCTCCTCTGCTACAGGTCCGTCACAAGGCCTCTCAGAAGGTTTACGCCATGAAGAAGCTAAACAAATTTGAGATGATCAAGCGGTCAGACTCTGCCTTCTTCTGGGAGGAGAGACACATCATGGCCTTTTCTAACAGCCCCTGGATTGTCCAGGTGTGCATATAAATAGTGTTGTGAAAAAGTATTTTCCCCCTTCCTGATTATTATTATTTTTTGTATATTTGTCGCACTTAAACGATTCAGGTCATCAAACTAATTTTAATATTACACAAAGATAACCTGAGTAAATACAAAATGCAGTTTTTAAATGAAGATTTAATTTATAAAGGGAAAAAAGCTGTCGAAACCAGCCTGGCCCTGTGTGAAAAAGTAATTTTCCCTTTAAACCTAATGGTTTGAAGGGGCATTCAGTGGTTGAGCCCTTCAGAGGTGGACTTGCTGGCGTGTTTCAGATCATCGTCCTGCTGCATAACCTGTACAGATTTTATTGTGTGAAAACATGCAATACAGTGACAGGATTAGACTATCCATCTATCCATTATCTTAACCGCTGGTCCTCTCAAGGGTCACAGGAGTGCTGGAGCTTGATATTGGCATTGAGCGAGAGGTGGAGTACACCTTGGACAGTCAATCACAGGGCTAGGACTAGACTATTTAAACACAAAAAAACATATTTTCTGTCAGACCAAGCCCCTTTCCTTCCCTTATTATACTGGGTTTAGAAGTAGAAATGATGTATAGATAAACTAACCAGATGGAAATCTATTTTTTTTAAAAAGCCTTAATATCAGTGTGAAACTGAATATTGTGAGGATCAACAACAAAATGCAGATTAGCTTCTAACCATATTGCAAACAGTCCATATAGACACGTATGGAGATAAACAAATATACAAAATGAGCAGTAAACCAGAGGATTCAGAGCAATCAGATTAAGGAATGTTATCAAGATTGGGACAAGAACATAACATTTTTTTTAAACTATTTAAATAATGTGGAGTACAGATGAATGCAGCCATCTTAAGTACAGTATGGACAGAACCGTGAGTCTTGATATGTTACATACACAATAAACAGCAAGCAGCTCTACTGGCTGCCTGTAACCTAGTGTCATAGTTTGGCACAAAGTTGGATATAATAATTTATGAAGGAGGTTGTCTGTTGTTTTATGACAAACACAGATCATCCAGAGATAACACACACACACACTCACACACACCTTGTATTCAAATCTTTATCCAAATAATGACTCTTGAGTCACACTTCCAATGACATGAAGTGACTCAGTGTATTGTCTCCTAGCTGTGCTGTGCTTTCCAAGACAGTCGTCACCTCTACATGGTGATGGAGTTCATGCCTGGAGGCGACTTGGTCACGCTCACTATGAACTACGACATCCCTGAAAAATGGGCTTGCTTTTACACTGCTGAAGTAGTGCTGGCGCTGGACGTCATCCACTCCATGGGCTTCATCCACCGCGATGTAAAACCCGACAACATGCTGCTGGACCAACACGGACACCTCAAACTGGCTGACTTTGGCACATGCATGAGGATGGACTCAGTATGTTACATTTATGATCATGTTGTTGTTGTTTTTAAATGTCTTGAATCTAGATTGGGGGTGTTTTTTGTTAGAAGAATTTCAGTCCTTTAATTGTGAAGTAAATACAGCTCCTGAATCACTTGAACTGAGAGTGAACAGGCATTTCTGTTTTTTTTTCTGGGCCCTAGTGCACCATCAAGTGTCTAAACTGTGAAGTGAACGTCAATGCATCATTCTTGCATCAGGTTGTTTTGAAAGGCCCCAGAGGCTACTGTGCAAAACAACCAATCTAGAGAGCAGCAGAAGTCCCGCCTCTGCTGTGGGTCAGGAAGTGTGTTTTTTTTCCACCTTTTGTTTTTACCACAGCAATTTCAAAATAGCTGGTTCACAAGTGGATCCACACAAACACAAGCTCTCTGAAAATCTACCAGCATACAAAACACATCACATAAAGTTTTTTTTAGTTTGAACTGGTAGACTTTTGAGCTCCATATTGACAATAAACTATAAATATCTGACATATTGAAATGATTTGTTCTCCTACCTGTCATCTCAGAACATTTAGAATATTTCTGATGGGAAGTTTGGAATCATTAGGGAGTTTTACAAATAAGTCACATGAACAAAACATACACAATGTTTTTGTTCACATTCCTGCATTTATTGATTAACTAATGATTGACTGTTTAATTGTCTTTGGGACATGGGAAATGTGGAAATGGCTTCTTTGTTATTTTCTGCTTCATTCCCTATTCCGTTGCTTCTTTTTGTCTTTAACATATCTTGTGTATTTGTCTGTTTGCAGACAGGCATGGTGCGCTGTGACACAGCTGTAGGCACACCAGACTACATCTCCCCAGAGGTGCTTCAGTCCCAGGGTGGTGAAGGTTACTATGGCCGGGAGTGTGACTGGTGGTCTGTAGGAGTGTTTATATATGAGCTGCTGGTTGGTGAGTGACCTACTGTAGCAAATAAATCAATGACTTAATCATCAACAATGATGCCATATAGTAGTTAAAATCTAAAACCCTGAAATTAACCACTGTAAAAAAGAGCTATACTGTTACTGGATCAGTGTTTTGAAGCTTTTGTAACAGACATCTCATCCCTCTCGTAGGTGAAACCCCGTTCTACGCCGAGTCCTTGGTGGGAACATATGGGAAGATCATGAGCCACAAGAACTCCCTTGTTTTCCCAGATGATGTAGAGATGTCTCAGGATGCTAAAGACCTCATCTGTGCCTTTCTTACTGACAGGTTTGTAAAATGGGCTCTAAATCATAAAAAAAACAACGCTATTGTTTTATAGTTCAGAAAGAATTCAGAGCATTTCACCGTTTTCAGATTGCCTTGTGCTCATCTTTTCCTTTTCTAATTCACTATTCTACTAATAGTTGGACTAAACATCGTAAATGGCATTGTCTGGATAATAGCTTTAACAATTTTTGCACTAGAACATCATAAAAACCTGGCAATAAGGATACACACATGCACACACACACATAACATAAAAAGCATCAAATAATTATATAACATAACATACTGTATTTTTGGAGCCTACTTTTTAATTTATAATGCGATGTAGGCTCTTATTTGAGAAGACCAGTGTGAGTAATGAGAGATTTGTGAAAATTGGCAGTTTTTGTTCAGTGGAGCGGAGATAAAAAGCATTATATTTTTAAGGCTAAATCATTTCTTGTAACACCTGGGAGCTATAGTTTTTAGCAAACCTTTCTCAGACAGGAACAAAAACACTTACACATTCAAAATGTGTGATTGACTCAAAATAAACCATCACCCTGATTTTACTGCAGTAAACAAAAATGTCACTTAGAAGATGAAGTGAAGATCTACAGTTATGTATAGGTGTGTGTGGGTCACGTTCGTGGTTAGTGGCCCATTCCCTTGTAAGAAACCACTTCCTGTTTACATTAGTTACCCCGCCCCTGACAGACCCAAACACAGATCCTTTATGTTTCACTACAGAGCAACCGTTCATTTTTTTCTTACTCAGTTTATTTACCTTCTTACTTACTGTTCTCTCACCACAGAGAGAGTCTCACGTGTGTGCGCCCAGCCACACACACACACACACACACACATCTTCTGACCAATGACTGCATAAAGCACTTAACTCACATGCTCTGTCACTGTCGCCCTGCAACTACCATCCTCTTTTCTTTTAGATATTTCAACCTCTTTCCTTCCTTGCCTTATAGTTGTAATTTTCTTCTTCTACCTTTTCTTTTTGCCACTTTCCATTTCTCCAAAGTTACATTTCCTTTTGTAACTTTCTCCTTTTCGCTCCTGCAGTTTTCCAAGCACTGACACACACAGCCTTGTCGTAAACCTGGCTTGTTGGTTACATGTCAGATTTTTTTTTCTTTTTTCTTGCGGGGGTTTAAAAACTGTCCTTTTTCTCTTTCTTCCTCCACACCCCTGCCCTCTCTTCCTCTTGGCTGGGTCTGGAATGTCCCACACGTGGCAAGCCTAAACTGCCGCACCCCTCCAGCCCTGTACCCAGCAGTGAAGGAGGGAGGAAAGGGGGACAAGGAGAAAGAGAGAAGGAGTGTGTGCACATTTTTAGAGAGAGAAGGGAGAAGCAGGGAATACTGTAGCAGCTTTAGCAGTTGTGTCTGAAAGTCAGGGTTGTTGATGTTGTCTCCAGGACTCTGATCCTGCTGTCTTTACTCTCTCTCTCCTCCTGGATTTATATTATCTCTGGCCTGACTGAGTAGAGAAGGTTATCTGGCGTGTCCGGTGTCCACCAGTGGTCATGCGGCTCTCCATGCTGGTCAGTGTGGTCAGAGCTGAGTGGTCACTCCACAGGGCTGTGTGTTTGGGGTGACATGTTGGTGAAGCTGAAGTAGGTGGAGGGCGGAGCAGGGTGTGTTTTGTGTTTAGGCTGAGGAGACTCTGCTCACAGTCTTGGTCCTGTTGCTGTGTGCAGGAGGGTTCGTCTAGGCAGCACCGGAGTGGATGAGATTAAATGCCATCCTTTCTTCAAGAACGACCAGTGGACCTTTGACAACATCCGAGAGAGTAAGTGTGTGCATGTGCATGTTTTTGAATCTCCTTTGATTTTATTTTTAAATAACCACAATCCAGGTTCAGCTTTCCCCTGTTTCCATCTGTGGTAATGTGACTGCTTTTCACCTCTTCTTTCCATTCCTCTACTTCTTATCATCTCCATTCCATTCCTTTGCAGACCTGTTCCATTTCAACCTTAGTTCACAGTTTATTTCCATCTCCTGAACTATTAAGCCTCCATATATGTTACACATGCTCTCATAATCCACACATAATCCACTCCATCAGCACAGAATACAGAGAAATATTTTTAACTACACATTTTATATTTTGTAGAATATAATACATTTTATACAATATTACAGCATTTTGTTGACATCTGGTCACTAATTGACTAAGAATATTATTTTTAATTCCTTTTAATTCCAGTTTAATATGAGAAAATCTAATTAGTTGCTCATGGGATACTAGCAATGCATCAAACATACTTGCAGTACATAACTGAGAAATTATTTATTTATTATTAAATGGTGTCAAGATGCAGATAGGGTCCTGATTTAAAACCTTCTCCAGATGATATAAAATGTCAAATTACTATTAATAATACTTCAAAGTACAAGTGTCATTCAGCCTTGTATAAGTTTGCCTTTGTAGGTTGGTTAAAATGATTTTGATGCATGGTCTATTACTATCTAATAACATAATTTATTATGTGGATTTATTGCATTATAATTGCTGTTGGAGGTCAGGTTATGATGCCATTACAAGTTTCAGGAACAAAAACAATTTGACACAATGAAAAAGAGAAGAAAACGTCAAATTAAATGTGAAATGTCAATAATTGAATACAGCCATAAAAACCTGTATTATAACATTTTTATTATGACAGTTTTACAAGACATATTAAGTGATCTGGGTAAAAAAAGAAAACAAGTCACATTGAATGTAACTGTAACTTATGCTGTTACATGTTAAAACTAGAACTATCAGTTGTTGCACTGTCAACTTTATATTTCATTACAATAATTACAAGCCAACTTAAACTCCCTTAATACATCTTTATCAAATCAGACATGATTTAGGTAGCAAGGCTAAAAGAAGGAAGGAAATAAAGAAAGGAGATATACTAGGAATATGAACAGGACCTTTGTGTCTGTATATAATTACATGCAGGCTCTTTTTCTTTGCCTCTCCATCTCTCTGCTTCACCTGGGTCTGATTAAGACAACAGACAGAACTTTTGATCAGAGCCTGGCAGTCTGGAACAAGAAACCACTACTGTGCTCCACAGCTCTCTTCGTGTTTGCACATGCATGTCCTGTCACACAAACACACACACACACACACACACACACACACACACACACACACACACACACACACTCAAATACACATTCAAAACATGACCCTGCTCCCATTCTGGCATCCCGCAGAGCTGCTTGTACCTCCCATTCCTCTGTGACTGTTTAGGAATGACATTATTCCCTGCTGTGTGTGGTCACGACTCTACAGGGTTATATTTTGTGTTTGGGCTCTATCAAAGATTTTCCATGTTGTCTGTTTATCAAATTCATTAAGCACTGGGATGGTTCTGAGACAAAAAAGTGAGTCTGGATGGACGATCAGACGGACGGATGAGACGGGAGGCAGCGCCCCCCGTAGCAGCGGGCGGGGCAGGCTGTGTGGCCTGGTCTAATGAGAGGGGCGCCCCAGTTTCGAGAGTTGCTCCCGCTCTCTCACTCTCACTGTGGCCACGACTGCCTGTCATTACCCACCCGCTATCAGAGAGCATTCTGGGAAGTCATGCCACAAAGGCCTCTACGGAGCAGCCTGTGTCTCTTTCTGTCTCACCACATTTTGGCTTTTATTTTCTGCCTCTTCTTTTTTATTTCCCCATCGTTTGTTTCATTCCTGTGCTTGATCTCTCCACCATCTTTGAGTCACATTTGTCACGCTGAGGGTTTTGTCTTGACCTAACAGTAATGAGCTCTTTGCTCAGAGTCAGAATTGCACTGGTCTGAGGAACACTATCCACAATGGCTGCTTTTTTTCTTAATTAGGAACTATTTATAGGCTAAAGGACTAGCTTAGTTTTATCTGATTGGCCCTTCGACACATTTTTGTCTGCCTGTTGTGCAGACTTTTAAAGTGCGCCTGCTCGTGTGAGAAGAGAGCAGAAGGAGCGTTCTCTCCTGGTGTGTTTAGGCTTCGTTTGTAAAAGGTGCTGTGTGTGGGGCACAAAGCGAGCACTGTACGGGAAAAGGAGTGGTGTCAGCCTCACGCCAACCTGCAGAAAGCCCACTCCTACTATAAGGCACTGCCAAACTTGGCATAGAGTTTACTCAGAAACACGTATTTGTTATTAAGAGGTTTTTGAACTTGTTTCTTTACTTTAAATGCCTGCCCCAACAAGTCTTTATCATCAGTGGTCAGTTAATTGTCAACCGTTCCTCAGCCTGCTCTTCTTCTCCCTGTTGCTGCATGACTCTCTCTATTTTTCTGTCTTCCAGCTGTGGCCCCAGTTGTTCCAGAGCTGTGCAGTGACATAGACACTAGTAATTTCGACGACATAGAGGTTGATAAAGGAGATGTTGAGACCTTTCCTCCGCCCAAAGCCTTTGTGGGCAACCAGTTACCATTTGTCGGCTTCACTTTCTTCAAAGAGGACCAGTAAGTGCTTAATTCAGATATTCTATTTGAGCATTTTACTTTCTCTGTGTTTTTTGTTTATACTTTTTATCTGGCTTTTTTGAAATTGGACTTTATGTTATTGGAATTTCATGTAGATTTTGCCTCTATCTAATTATTTTTGTACTGTTTGGTAATATTTTACAAGGACGTCTAGACTTAGGAAACTGGCTAGAACAGAGCCGTGCTTAAAATGAAAAAGATAGAACTTTTAATATGGTCTCAAACCAGTGAGACACTATGTGCCTGTTTGAGCTTCACACTGCTGCCTTGTTCTGACAGCCCCTTTAACTGCCCTCTGTGCTTATGATGAAGTCTAGATTCTTAATCCTGGTTTGTGGAGAAATGTCAAAATAGCAATACCTGGGTGTTGGATTCATGCTCCCACAGTGATTTATTCAGCAGAGTTTTAACCTCTGCTGTTTTTACATTTTGTATTAATCAAGTTGCATTTTTGGCACAGTCAGAAGTTTCAAAAAGCTTTTTAAGTCAGTAAGTGACAATCCAGTGAATAAGTACTATACCCTATATATGAACTCTGAATTTACTTTCACCTAACAAAAACCTGTGTTTCAGATCAGCCTTCCTATTTTTGTTTACGCTAGAGCACAACTTGTTGTAAAATTATTCTAAAGTGGCTTCAGATTCTTTGGTCATTATCCTCATGTCATATAACAGAGTTGTGCAGAGTTGTGTGTCTGTTTGGGTGTGAGGATTTCTCTATATGTAAACCCATCCAGATGTAAGATGAACTGCACAGATCCACGCATGAGCTTATGGATCTTTAGTGTAGGTTCCTTCTAAACTGTAGCCCTACAATAAATGTAATGTATGTTTGGATGAACATTCAGTTACCCCTTTGTAAACCTGGCATTATGGATATGGAAAGAGTAAAGTCACTTGATTGCAGAAGTTTGGACCTGTGGATAGAGTTAAATG
Organism: Sandelia bainsii; assembly: GCA_032362345.1. Taxonomy (NCBI): domain Eukaryota; kingdom Metazoa; phylum Chordata; class Actinopteri; order Anabantiformes; family Anabantidae; genus Sandelia; species Sandelia bainsii. The sequence goes on from JAUMHL010000017.1 coordinate 13,369,959, forward strand.
TTGATGGGGCTGGAAAATCACCTTAGGTAAACTTTGTTACAAACATTCATGGCTCTCCATGCTCCTTTCTCTTTCAGGCTCCTGAAGGGAAATAACAGCTGGTCAGTGGAGAATTTAGAGAACTGTAAGGAAAACTCTAAGGATAAGGAGCATTTCTCGAATAGTAAGAAAGAGGTAGGTAGTCTTCATGGAAATTCAAATCATGGAAAAGAGATATTTTCCATACTGTGAAATGAAAGATGGAAATGGCCATTAGATGATGTATTTTTTCTTTTATGTTCATCTGTCATCTGAGCAGCAGCAAGAGAAACTTAATCGACTGGAGGAGCAGCTTGACCTTGAGATGCAAGCCAAAGATGAGCTAGAACAGAAGTGCAAGTATGATTGCAAAATAACACAAACACACAATTATTGTTTTTCATTTTAATGCAAATGCAAATTCTGACATTAAAGATATTCTGCAATTTACTGAAAACATGTCACTTGTTTTTATTATAAAGCATCCCATTCAAGCTCTAAATCACAAAACCTTTGGATTAAAGAGTTTTACCATACAAATGTCTTAAAATTAAGAGTAAATCATTTTTATCCAGCATTTTGAAAAACTTGCATGTAGAATGTTTGCATTGATAATTACCACATTATTTTTGTAACACTATAATTACTATGAACAAAAGAGGCCATCATTTAAAATATTGGCATTCCCATGTTGTGTGCCATCCACTAGATAAGGAAATCTGTTTAGTTGCTTTCCCCAACAGGAAGTAACATTCCATCCTACAACGCTGAAGTTAAAAATAATTGAAACAAAATTACTTCCAACACATTGACATTTGATTAGTGATGTTTCGTCTGTGCTTCTGTCTTGTATCTGTCTTTTTCTCGTGCATGTCAACAATAATTCACTAGTTGTGTTTGAAAAGGAAAAGTGAGTGTATGGAAAGTTTAAGTGTTTCCTCTTATAAATTAGCATATACAAAAATGCAACATCTGGAAGTATGTACCTACATAGAGTAATTGTAGAAGAACAAAAGGTTTAATTCAATCCCTTGTTGGTCGACTCTATAGTAAAACTCTTTCTTTTTCCTCAGAAATGCCACCAACCGTTTAGAAAAGCTGGTCAAAGAATTAGACAATGAGGTAAGCATTAATGAAAGGATGAACGGATGCATTTTGGCCGTGTATGAAAAAGTAAGTCAGAGTTCATCCTGCTCACATTGTTTGTGATCTCCTCTCTGTTCAGATGAACAGCAGACAGAGAGTCGAGGCCTCGCTGAGGCAGCTGGAGAGAGAGCGAGCTCTGCTGCAGCACCAGAGTGCAGAGAACCTGCGCAAAGTAGAGATTGAGACTGACAGAAAACGCAGCCTGGAGAATGAATGTATGTGCCTGGGAAATGTCCTGTCTTAACATTAGGCTTGAAACTCCTGAAAGCAGCTCAGAATACATTAACTCTCATGTGATTTTAATTTTTTTGTGCATGAAGAAACCAGCTCAGTCAGACAACAGTGTATTACTTTAAGTCTTTGGTTGTTCCATTTTCATATAGTTCACTTGCAGATTTGGTAAAATATACAAGCTTGATTTCACAGTTTATATTGCAGTCTATAGTGTAGTATATACTGTATATGTGTATATATACTGGCCATCACTGGGTGAATCATGATTTTATGAATTCACTGAATGTGTTGCAACAAAGTCTACAATAACTCTCCTCCTTTTCTCTGTGATTAATTATCAGTGAATAACCTGAGGGATCAGCTAGAAGATCTGAGAAAGAGGAACCAGAACTCCCAGATCTCCAATGAGAAGAACGTCCAGCTGCAGAAACAGGTGAGGGGGAGATTTTTACCTTTACATAACTTATCTTTACAGTACATAGCTCTGTCTTTCTTCTATTAATGCTTTCACTATTTCATAAGCAGGCATACTTAACAGTATGTAAATCAAATGTGATAATGCGATAATCCATATTCAAGAAGACAACTGCTGATTTAATTATTTAGCTTTTTCCTCATTAAATCTCCTTAATATTGCTGCTGCATTAACCAACTTTTACCTCCAGGGAAAAAGTTTCATTTAGCCTGTTTCTCATCTTTAGCTTGAGGAGGCCAATGCTCTGCTTAAGGCTGAGCAGGGAGAGGCAGAGAAGCTGAAGAAGAGTCAAGCGGACTTACAGAAACAGGTTCAGAGCCTGGAGGTCAACCTCAGGGAGATGCAGGAAAAGTGTAGCCAGCTGGAAAACGGCAAGATGGAGCTGGAGAAGAAGCTGAGGGGACTGCAGGCCGAGCTGGAGGGGGAGAGAAGAGACCTCAACCTCAAGACAGAAACTATTACTGACTTGCAGGGTGAGACATGGTTGTGTGTTACGACTTTACATTAATCAGTATTGAAATCTCTGAAGAGACAAGAAATAACTCGATCATCATCTTACAAATGAAAAGTTGAATTCATAAACAATAAAACACACTGTTGCTCAGTTTACGTATCTCGCCAGTATTTTAAAGAAACATTGATGTGTAATGGATAATACTGACTTTATGACTCTATTACCCTTGCACGACAAAAGCTTAACATTTTTAGCTTAATGCTAAACAATATCCTATAATTGTTAGTTGTCTTTGTCAGCAAAAGTTACGTAGTCTCACTTGAATAGTTTCCAGGCTGTATACACACAGTGGTAAACAATAAGCAGAAGAAACTGCTGTTAGGATGTGGTTGTAAAAATTTATTAAAATAATCACCACTTCAGTAGCCGGCCAACCATTTATAATTCAGACTTTAATGTGTCTGTTAAAATGCTATACGTATGTTATTAGCACAGTTAGAATTCCCCAATCAAAAATAGTTAATTCACTGCCATAACTGCACATAATCAAACTGTGATCCTAATGTGCTTATGTAAAAACTTTGAAAACAAACTTGAAGCTGGACCCTGGGCAGGGTATTAGATGCAAATAGTTTTTTTGGACCACAACTTGGGAAATTTCTGATCATAGATGGAAACATCTGTTCAAAAGCTGAGGGTGAAGCAAGAGGCTATAAAAGCCCATGTCGGATCAGAGCCAGCACCTCTTGTGAGACACTGTTTGGAAACTTAAACATGTTCAGTCCATGAAGAGAAGCCAGTCACTGAGGTCAGAGGGGACGTATCGAAACAACGGTGTCGCCTGTTTGCTGTGATGCCTCTTTTTTTCCACGTGGGTGGAGTTAGTACAAGGGGAAATAAACAGAAAGTGCAGTGTTTTTCATATATTTGAGGCAGAAACATGTGGAGGAGTATTATGTAATATCTCATCTAAGATCTTTTCTCTTTGGACTTGAATAGTTCAGGTGTATTTCCATGATGTTTTTGCATTAACTGAATTCATGTCATATATTTTCTAGCTGTGCAGACCGTGACAAGTCCTCTTTATATGTTTCAGTAATCATTCTGCTCTTATCATCTTCTTCCTCCTATTCCAATTACAATTAATCAGGAAACATTTCTGTCCTGGAAGAGGAGTTGATACAGGTAAAGTCATCTCTCTCCGAAGTCCAGGCTGAAAAGAAGCAGCTACAAGAGAAGCTCAGTGACCTCGAGAAGGTAGTTTATCATTTCAAATTGGAGATTTCTAGTGTAAATTTAGATGTAAGGTTAGCTCAAAATTTGTATTAGACCTATTATTTTGCATACTGTACATTTTTCCCTCAGTTGTTCCCATACATGTACAATAAATACATAACATTTCTGTGAAAATGCCAGTACAAACCTAATATCCCCATCTGACTCTGTAGGTAAAGAGCAATCAAGAGATTGATCTTACGTTCAAGCTGAAGTCACTCCAGCAGAGTCTGGAGCAAGAGGAGACAGAACACAAGGCCACCAAGGCCAAGCTCGTTGACAAAAACAAAGTCTACCAGTCCATCGAGGAGGCCAAATCTGAGACCTTAAAAGGTGAGCAAATGTGAGGACAAAAACACAACTGTAGGATATATGAAGGCTACAGCATCCAGCTAGTACTTTAAACCACACTATTGTGTCCAGGTTTGACTGAAAACCAGAGGTGGTAAGTAACTAAGAACATTTACAAGTAATGTTCTTATGTACAATTCTGAGGTACTTACAGAGTAAGTAAGTTAGAAATATAATGAGCAAATAAATTATTTATTTTGGATTATCCACATATCAGTACATATGGTTAAAATCAGCTCCACCTGTACCAGCTGTTTGTTCCATACCAAGTCTCTACTGTAAGAACTTTGTCCTTATTGTCCTTATACTTTTGAAAGTTTGTTTGTAGGTTACAGAACAAATGTGAAATTAGTTCACAATAAATATGTTATCATTTAAAAGAAATTAGATTCACTGGTGTGTAGCCCCCAGTATTTACTTTTTTTATTGCTACTGATGGTTAGGGTCAATTTCTGGGAATCCATCTCTTAGTTGAGCATTACTAATTACATTTTACAGCATGTACATAGTACTTCAACTTGAGTAAAGTATTTGAAGTGGTACTTGGAATACGTTTTAAATTTTTAACTTGCTTGCACTTTTGCTCGATTATTGTGTTTGTGTACTTCTGCCATCTCTGCAGAAAAGTTCAGTGAAAGGGAGGAACTACTGTATTTTGGCATTTCTGTTGTACTGAGCGCAGTGTACATTACCCCCCTGATGTTTTTCCTTGCTGTTTCTTTTGGTCTAGAGATGGAATGCACCCTACAGGAAGAGCGAAGCTTGAAGCTGCAGGTGGAGAGTAAACTGCTCCAGCTGGAGAAGGACCACTCCATGCTGGACTGTGACCGTAAGCAGGCACTGCAGAAACTGGACGAACTTCAAGCACAAAAAGAGAAGCTTTCTGAAGAGGTCTGTCTATCTCTGTTTAAAAGAAAATGTTTCGCAGTAGCAAATACCTGCACCTGCCTGGATCTAACTGTAAACTTAGGTTGCTCTGTTTCTTGTGTCAAACTTGTAGTTACATGTGTGTCACTGTTACTGTATAAACTAAACCTATTTAGGTTTATTAACTGTTGTTCAGACAAAATAAGCAGGTGAATGATGTCACTGTCAAGTTTAATAGATTAATCAGCTTTCCAAATATTCATCAACTGCATCTCTAAATCTTTGTTCTGTAGCTTAAGTTGATTAATGGCTGAAATTTCTGCATTTGTTTGTGCAGGTAAAGAACCTGAGCCTGCGTTTGGAACAGGAGATTCACAAGCGAAATCTGAGCCAGAATGATCTCAAGATGCAGAACCAGCAGGTGTCGGTGCTCCTCTCCTCAGACAAACAGCTCAAACAGGAGCTCAACCACCTGCTGGACATAAAGCAGATCCTGGAGAAACAGAACCAGGAGCTACGCAGGTCAATCACACAAACAGATACAGAGAGAGAGAGATGCCATTTGCAGAATTTGTTGTAATATTGTTGGCAGATTATTGTGGAGAATCTTATTCGTCATATCTGATTTGAGTTAACTGCTTTGGCTGTGCTTGTGCAGTTGGCCCAGAGGATGACTGACATAATTCTGGTACTGTTCCAGGGAGAAGCAGGAAGCTGATGGCCATCTGAAGGAATTGAAGGACCAGTTGGAGGCAGAGCAATATTTCACGGTGATTCTAACCAGTCTTTTTTTTTTTTGGGCACTCGGCTGCAAACAGCAGTGACAGACAAATGTTTGAAACTCGGTACATCTTACATAATTTGTTAATCAAGCAAAGGTTTTAACAGCCACAGTATTTCAAATTCCTCACTAGTGCATATTACCATCAGTAAAATGCTCTACTGACTCTGCCATGAGTCTAAATCATATTGTTTAAATGTAATCTAATCTAAGATAAGAAATTAATTGAACCTCCTCCCCTTTTCCTCAGACCCTTTACAAGACACAGATCCGTGAACTGAAGGATGAGTGTAATGAGAAGAATAAGCTTTACAAAGAGGCGCAGGAACAACTGGCAGAATATCAAGAGGAGAGGTACAGTGCCTGTGGCATACTGTTCTGTGACAACCAACTGAATCTATTTCCAGTCTAGAAACCCATAAAAAAGAAACAGCACTGAAGGTATGCACACTTAAAAAGACGAGTAAGAATGATAAGAAGAAGACCAAAACAAAAAGTAGAGATCTAATATAATAAGAGTCATGGACATGTAAAACAACAATAGAAACTGTAAAATAAGAATATTATTTGAATATAACACAAGATAGTGTGCATAAACTTGAACGATGACCGTGGATAAAAATACTAAAAACTCATATATGTTGAGATTTCAGCGTTAAATGTCAGTATCAGTGAGACTTTTGCACCACAACACTACAAACCTCACATTTTTCTGTACTTTTTAGAATGTCACAGACTAATCCATTGAAGTGTTATTTGCCCCCTGTGAATTCATTTCAGCCAAAAAAGCAGGATATGACCTTGAATGAGATTAACCAAATTAGCTTCAAACTCCAGATGCAGTATAAGCCATGACCACTGTGGACAACTAAATAAACACTGATCCAGTGTATCTCTAGCTTGGAGAATGTTTTATGACCATGCACTTGCATACAATTAATAAAATATTCATGTGCTGTATGTCCACACTACTGGTAGTCTGTTTCTGGTTTGCATAATAACAGCAAGAATTTTTGTAGTTCAAAGTTTTCTCCACTTCTAGCCGTTTAATAAGAGATGATAATAACAATTCCTCGTTGCTTTCCCTCCACAGGGAATCACTGACATCTCAGCTGGAAGCCAGTTTGACAAAGGCGGACTCCGAGCAGCTGGCTCGCTCCATCGCTGAGGAGCAGTACTCCGATCTGGAGAAGGAGAAGATCATGAAGGAGCTGGAAATCAAAGACATGATGGCGAGACACAAACAAGAGCTCAGCGACAAGGAGGCCACCATCAGCTCGGTGAGATCAGTCAGGGTCAAGACTTTTCATTTTCAGTTAGTCGGATCTTGGAGGTGAATTTCTTTAAAATTCCACTCTAAGAACACTTAATGGACTTAATGAAGAGTTTTAGTTTGTATTCCCATAGCAAATATATTATGTCTTCAACCAAACAGTTTTGAAACAGTCTTCTTCACTGCCTATATTGGCACATTTCTACTTCTTGGCATATCACCATCACTAACTGTCAGTCAGTGTTATACCCTCGATTAAACTCATTAACTGATTAATAGTTAATCATCTTCAGCTCGCAGCCCATAAAAATAAACAACTGAGAGCATACAAAATAAAACTGTGAGCAGCATTGATGTACTGTGATGTTTGACCTCTTTTCACTTTCTTCATTTTATTTTTCCTGCAAAGTCATTTCTGAAATTTGTTACACAAACACATTTTGCTTGCTTGCCTACAGTATGTATAGATGAGGCTCACTGTTCCCCTGTCACATACACACACAGCTGGAAGAGTCCAATCGCACTCTGACAGTGGATGTAGCCAACCTTGCCAGTGAGAAAGAAGAGCTCAACAACCAGCTGAAAGAAATGCAGCAGCGTGAGTGCCATTATGTGTTAAAGAGCTCCACAGAGAGCAGATCTTTGCAGGAATGATTTTTACCTCCATCCTGGACATTGTGTTAAAAAGCTGTCTGGATGATTCATGGGCAGAAGGTTGTAAAACTATCATGAAGTTATCCATTAATATCTTCATCGGGGAACCAAGTGTCTCCAGAATGGCGAAATATTGATCTTCAAATTTGCACTATAAAGTATGGATTACTTCTATAAAAACTGTGTTAAGTAGAAATGTGTGTGAGCCCTGAATTGATATTCATCTCTGGTGTTTATGCAGAGCTTCAGAAAGCCAAGGAGGAAGAGAAGCAGATGAACTCGCTTAAACTGTCCTTTGAAAAGCAGCTGCAGAATGAAAGGACACTAAAAATTCAGGTGTGTGTCAGGGCGCCTACACAGGTCTGGAATATTCTTTACACTTTCATACATAGATTTTTATTTGCAGACGACTGTTATATCACATCATTTGTAGTTAAGAATAATTTTCAGCTACAGGCTTGTGTTGAACTCTGGGCAAAATCACTGAGATCTGTGTATAAAAATCTATCTTTGCATTGATATTCCTGCAGGCTTGTGTATTTATTCGTATCTAACATAAATAGATCTTTTTAAAGATGTGTTCCACCATTTTGCGCTCAGGCTGTCAACAAGCTGGCTGAAGTGATGAACAGGAGGGAGACGGTGCGTGGAGGTCACCGAAGCATCGACACTGAGGTGCACAGGAAGGAGAAGGAGAACAGGAAGCTGCAGCTGGAGCTGAGAGCAGAGAAGGAAAAATTCAACAGCACCATCATCAAATACCAAAGAGAGCTGATGGAGATGCAGGCGGTCAGTACGCCCACGCTGCCAGCAGCAGCAAATGGCAAAGCGTGAATATATACAAACACATTTCAAAGAAACAGGTGTTTCTGTGAGATACTGAAGAAGGCTGAATTTTTATTACTAATTTAAATCCTTGTTCGGGAATGTTAGAAGGAAATTCCTCGTAGTTGGCCGCAGAGGCCAAAAATATGCATCTTTCTAACATTGTACAGGAGGTCTAATATAAAGTGTGTGTTCTTGATTAAAGCAGCTGCAGAACAAAGCACTACAGAGACCACAAACACAGGGCACTTTAAAATTCCCTAGTTATTGTTATTATTACAGTATGTGGCTATTTTGAATTTAGATAACAATCCTAAATGTTTGGTTTAGGACAATCTGGCTCAGGTTCTCTTTATTCGCAGCGGGGGTTTTGTTAAGATTACAATGTATACAGATATTTTTTGTTGTTACACCTGCGAAACTATAAAAACAAACCATGAACTGCAGTCAGGAAGATGTTTGTGCCTGTTGTGCAGGTGATAGCGGAAGAGAACCAGATGCGTCAGGAGCTTCAGATGACGTTGGACAGTAAAGACAGTGACATCGAGCAGCTTCGTTGTCAGCTCACCTCCCTCAGCGTTCACTCTCTGGACTCCACCAGCATCGGAAGTGGCAATGACTTGGACGTGGGTGACGGATATCCAGGTAGACACTACTTAAACCTCACACTCGTCATGGCATTGATTAGGCACCAACATGTATATTCAAATGGACACTTCTGTATGCACGTCCTGTATTCCTCTTTCTCCTGTCTCTCTTCCTGAGTTCTTGCTGTTTCCTTTGTTTTCATTTGATCTCTTTGTCTTCAAGACCTATTGTTTTTGACCTTTTCCTCTTTATGCTTTTTCCTTTTTTACCCCTGATTTTACTTCAATTTCTCTCGCCGGGGTCTGGCACAGTGCGCATTACTCACTCGCACACCTCAGAATCAATGTCCTTCACCTACCAGCGCACACAGAAATCTGTCTGCATCGGCACCCGGCCTAACCTTCACTCAGCTCGACCTCTTTTCGACTCTGACTCAGAGGATGACGAAGAATATGACGGGCAGGTGGAGCAGGGCAACCGTCCCCTGGCCCTCACCTACGAACAGCCCACTGATACTGAACCTGCAGGTGACCCTGCATGGTGGTTCAAACCTGGGATTTTGACATATCAGATATTTTCAGGGTTTTCATCCTTTTTTTATAAATTCACTCAGTCTCCAAAGCTAGTTCAGCCATTCAAAGTTGCAGCTAATAACTGTAATCTGTTGACTCTGTGCTGTGTTTTAATCCTTTTTAATATTCACTAGCCATGTTAACCCTCACAGCTAGATGCTGCTCTGCTTTGTGAAAAATTTATTTATCTGGAAAAGATGTGGAGAGAGTGTGATTTGTTTGTGTGTGGAGTTTTTAAGTAAAAAATCTAAGCTCCCTATGTTAGTTGATTTTTTTTTTTTTTTTACCAAATACATTCTCTTGTATATGTTGTGGAGGTGAATACTTATCCTCATAACTCATCTGCTTGCTTCTCTTTGCGCTTACTTAGTATTCTTAGCCATTTGATTTTTGCAAGGAATCGTTTCCCTTTCTGAGTGATGAGTGTCTCTTTGATGGAAATGCCAGGAAAGCTTAAAAATGTCAAGGTGTTCTTTTAAGTACTTCACATAATTAAAGGCTGTTCTCTCCTTTGTGTTAACGGCTTCCTGTTTTTTTTCTTCCCTGCACACTAGACTCCAGGCTGGAGGGCTGGATTTCACTTCCTACCAAGAACACAAAGCGGTTTGGCTGGGACAAAAAAGTAATGTTTCCACCATTATTTGCTGTATCTACAGATTTGTTCTCTTAGTAATTACCATTGCTGTTGAGTCATTTCCCACTCTAACCATTATTCATTTTTGCCTTTGTTTGCCTTTTGTTTTACAGTATGTAGTGGTGAGCAGTAAAAAGATCCTGTTTTATAACAGTGAACTGGACCGAGAGCAGGCAAACCCTTTCATGACCCTGGACATTGAGTGAGTCACTGAAAGCAGGGTTCAACCAATTTATAGTAATAAGTAGTATTAGTAAAGGTTAATAATTCAGTAGACCTTAAAACATAACATGATTAAAATGTGCCAGCAGTGCTTTGAGCTAAATGGCAACATCATCATGTTGCCAAGCTCAGTTTAGCAGGTGTAATGTTAACATTATAACATCATGTTTTCACGCATCTGTACAGTAACATTCTCACAGTCATGATTCCACCATGGCGAAGTGTAGCAGTTATAATGTTGACCATGTTCACAATCTCATTTTAACACATGCTAAAATATGCAAATTGGCATGAAACATAAAGTGTAGGCTGGTAGGAATGTCAGCAGGTGTTTAGTCATCTAAATCGTCATCGTCAACTAAATTAAAATTTTGACATGAAGATGGTGCTAGAGGAAAAGTTACTTCAAGGGAAATATCTGCAGCAAAATGTTATTGCAATCTAATAGCTGTTATGTTATATCAGTCTGGATCAAAGTGGTGGACCAACTTACAAACAGATATTGCTATGTGGAGCCACGCCACTAGCATGTCAAACTACAAGATAGTCTTTCAAGTTGAATTGACTACAATCTAAACAATAGATGAGAAGTATGATTTAAGATGAAGTTTACAAGGGAATAATGACTCAAGTAAGCAGCTCTCCTCAGTCTGATAAGTGTTTTGAAAGACTGCTACACATTTTCTCACTGCCAGTATCATTCAAAACATTCTAATGATGTCCTACTAATTTAAATTGCTCTATAACCAGAGTAATAATTACACTTATTATATTTGGTCAGCTCTGGACTTAACTCTTTCATGTCTATGCCTTCTACAGTAAGCTGTTTCACGTCCGACCTGTCACTCAAACTGATGTGTACCGTGCAGATGCCAGAGAAATTCCAAGGATCTTCCAGGTAATGAAGTGGAACGCTCCGCTTCCTTCTCTTTCTGTTCTTTTTCCTTCACATATTACCAGCATAAATAAGTGATGGTTTTCTCAGTTTATCCATCTGCTATCTGAATAACTCTCCCATAAGACTGCTTTCCCTTTTTTTTTTTTTTTTTTTCCAGATCCTGTATGCCAATGAAGGCGAGAGCAAGCGTGAACAGGAGGTTGTAGTGGAGCCAACACCGTATGGTGATCGCCCCTCATACATCAGCCACAAAGGCCACGAGTTCATCCTCACTCTCTATCACTTCCCCTCAAGTTGTGAGGTCTGCACTCGGCCACTGTGGAACGTCTTCAAGCCCCCGCCAGCCCTCGAGTGCCGCCGCTGCCACGCTAAGTGCCACAAAGACCACCTAGACAGAAAGGAAGAAGTTATTGTGCCTTGCAAGGGTCAGTATGCTCTGTCAATATTTCATAGAGATTTTTACTTGTACCATAAAACCAGGAGTTTCTCCAGCATTAATTTAAAGTCCTGTAAATATGTTTGGATGCACATAATTAGCTGGCACACATCACAACTCTCACCGTGTCCCAGAGCCCAAGGTGTCATCTTTTCTTTTGACTGAGAAACACTGAAAAACCGAAAAACCCAAATATACTCATATATTTACATAAATGATAAGAAGGGAATCACTATTTTTAGATTAGTATTATATTATTGTTTGAACAATATGTGAGGAAATGTCTTTGATCCACTAATGAATTCATTGTTTCAGCTCTTTATATTTTACTGTGACTGTGTGAAAAATAAACATTCGTACATTGTATAATTTTATACATTTTTAGGGATTTCCTTTCACATGTGGTGTTACACAATTTTTTAATTAAAAAGGGCTGTTTTATTGTAAATTGTTGTAGTTTATAATATTGTACACATTATATGTATTTTATCAGGTGTTTCTATTGTCCTGCTCACTATGTGTATGATGACTTTGATAATAGGGTATGTTGTTTATTAAGTTTAGTTAAGTTTATTTGGATTTAATAACTTTGGAAGTGTCCTTCACTATCTTAACTTTATAATCTGTTTATAATTGGTTTTCTTTCACAGTGAACTATGACATGTCAACTGCCAAAGAGCTGCTTCTGCTGACCAACTCTCAGGAGGAGCAGCAGCGCTGGGTCTCTCACCTCCTCAAGCGCATCCCAAAGAAACACCTGACAATGAGTCCTCCGGCTATAACACACAACAGCCCTCCTGAACCAACGCCGCATTCCTCTCCACGAATCTCACCACGACCTTCACCCAGAGGTTCACCTCAAATGTCCGCCCATCGCGGAGCCATCAAGATCCAGTCCACACGACAGCCGCAGTCATCAGGGAAGACCAGGTGGGGAAAACCAAAAATATGTCATAATTTTCCCTATACCTGTGTTTAAAATAGTGTTTTACCTGATTGTTAACACTAGTCATAAAACCATGCTTCCTATGGCTAATCTATAAGGCTTATTTTTAATTAAACCATAAACTTTGTATCCACATCCCAGTATTTTTTCAAAGAATTAAAAAGGCAAGAGTAAAACAAAAGAAGCCTGCTGCCTTCTAACTCAGTCCTCCCAAAAAAGATCTAAAGGAGTACAGCTACCAGTGTTCAGTACCTATTCAGTGTTGAGGTTTTTTTTTTTTTAATAAAGTTTATGTTTAGAAATCCAGGTATTGTTTTTTTTTTTTTCAGTATTAAAAATGGGACATCAGGTACAAAACATCAAAAAAATCAGAATTAGATTTTTAAGTAAATATTAAAGTATTTAAAAAAACATTATTTTGCTTATGGACTCTTTAACTCTTGTTTATGGACTCTCCTTTTGGGGTTACAGGTACAGAAGAAGAGGGCTGGAAATCAGAGCTAATCTGTATTTTTCCCAAAATTGCTGTTTTAAGAAACTCAGAACAAACCTTACTAATCTATTGTGTCTGCTGATAATTCTCAATCCTGTAACACAAGACATTTTGCATTAAGGAAGCTTCCCAGATCATTGGCATACACATAATGCTGTATGCAGCTCACATGGCATCAGTGGCCATTTATATGAGATGGCAGTCACCCCAGATCATTATGAGACTCACTAACTGTATCTGTCTTGTTTTTCTGTGACTGATTAAGACACTCAGTTATGAAAGTGTGTCCTCTCAGCCACAACCTAACTGGCTTTCATCCCTCAGCACTGGCCCCATGCTCCGTATCATCCTGCACTGACCCCTGACCTCTTCACCTCTGACCCCACCATTCTAACGTCTCTCATGCTGGGAGACTGTAAGTAGCAGAGCTTGGTGTGCCTATCTGCTGGCTATAGTGGTGCACTGCTGTGCCTCTTAACCTTCTCATCATAACCAGCAGCATTTAGCCGCTCATTCGCCACTCACAGCTCTACACTGCCCCCTGGTGAACGTGGTGGAGACTTTTACCCCTTGGTGAAATTCGTACTTACTTTTCAGATTGCTTGAGTTTGGCCTGAAAGACTGGAGTTGGTCGTTGGATGATGTTGCTAATGATGGTGATGATGATGATGATATGTTCTTCTGAGGAAGGGAAAACAGAAGGGACAGAGGGTAACTGGACCTCTGCATGAATCTTGTGTTTGCAGTTTCTAGGAGGCCTTTATAACGTAGCCGGCAGCATGTTTTTGTGTGACCTCCAATTTATCATAAGTATATAAATTGTTTTTGGAAATATGCTTGTTGCACATGCTCAAATATCAGACAGGTTTTTGAGTAATCTTGATCTGGATGTTAGCAATCCTAGATGAAAATTGCTTAGTAATAAGCAATAATAAAGTAGTATTAGCTCAGTAATAAGGTAACAAGTGTTTTTGCGTTCTTGGTGATAGAAGAGTGATTGCACTCTCAGGCCTGTTTGGTTATTATGAAGCTACCACAGTAGCTGGTTAGTTTATCTTGGCATCAAAACTACAAATACCCACATAAGGCAAAGTCTGTCTTCCAGCACCTCTGTATCTCACTAATTAACATGTATGTCATTAGTTTAATCTGAACAAAAAACAAAGTAAAAGAAGAAAAAGTCAGGTAACTACTGATGCCAGCCAAGAATAGTCTGGCATATAACCCAATGTAAAAGTGCAACTTGTTTTTGTAGTACACGTAAGTTTTTGTATGAATTAATAACAATCTAAAAGGTTAATTAGTGAGATTAAGAGATGCTCATAGTGGAATTTTTCTTATCTTTTGACATTTGAGTAGTATCTGTTTTCTCTAAAAACAAGCTAAATTCACAAAATTGTTGAGTTAATATTTTACTTCTGGTAAACATGCAGAGCAAGAATATTCCTGTATCTGTCTGTATTTATGCACATTTTACTTGTGTATTCTGTGGCTACTAAATAGCGTCCTTGTTTAATATGTGTGGATTTTGTGTGGGCATACCTTTGAAATGCTGCCATTGTTGGTAGCATCCCAGGTTTTCACATCATTTTCTTTGTCTCTCTCTTCACAGTTAACCCTAGCTGATGAAGGATGTGTATTTTCATCTTTATGGATTAATGACCATGGTCTGGACGCAGTGCCTACATGTGTTATTTTTTCAGGGACTGAAAAATAATAATTAAAAAAACACTAGTTATGGACATCATCCAAAGAAATAACTTAGTGCTTGGTGATTAAAACTGCCTTATTTTATAACCGTCATGTACAAACCTGGACAGTGGATCACATGGACTTATGTTTGTGAAGTGATGGGCATGTGTGTGAACATTTGTATATAGAATTAAGAGGTCAGGCTGAACAGAAAATGTAGCTCATAGCATATGATTGTTTTATTTTTATGGTTATAACTCTGCAGCACATTATATAGTATTTGCTTGTCCTGTAAATGTATGAAAACAGTTTTACTGAATGGAAGATTTAACATTGTTATGAGTTTGGACTTTCTTGGACATACGTCATCACACCAAGCAGATCTGTTGATACACATGACAGAATAATGTGAAATGGGATAATATTTTCTTCTCACCATATGGGAAAATAAACTGTTAACCTAAAAATGAATATTTAATGTTTCATTTATTTAGGTTTTAAATCCTGTGTAGAATTTGTCTCAAGATGTTGCTATCAAGTGTATCATGATGGTGCAGTAGTTAGCTAGAAAATGGGACTTTTCTGAGTTTACATGTTCTCCTGCTTCTCCAATTTCTCTCCACGATCCAAAGGCACAAAGGTTATCTGGAGTCTTGCAATTGCTCTTAGGTGTGAATGTATGTGTCTTTACATGTACAGTAGTCTTGTGATAGGCTGGGGAACAGTTCAGACTGTACCCTGCCTCTCATCCCATATCATTTGGGATCGGCTCCAACACCCCTGCAACCATGTGCAGCATACGTGGTATACATAATGAATGGATGTTGCTATTGAGGATTCGGGGTGATATCTTACAAATAAGCAAAAAATCTACAGTGAGAGTCAAGAGCATAATGGCTGTAATGATTTATTTTGTGCCTTGATGTGTCATTGGAAAGCTTTCAGACTGGATTGCATATAAAACTTCCACTTTGGGGATAATGTAGAGATGGCATCAAAAGCAGCAGTAATGGAGTGTATGAAATATACAAACAGAATAAGTTCAGTGAGTTTTTGTTGGTTTTTGACAGGAAAGTTTAGGGAAAACGAGTTTGAATTTGCTTAGTCCACCTATTGTAAAATAATTATTACTGTGGCATCAGTGAGATCAAGAGTTTTTTATAATATTTTGACATTTTAGGAAATATGATTATTTGCATTCAGATAGATAGATAGCATACATGACATGACATGTGACATTGTAAGATAGAGTCCTTATTGCAAATCACTGACATTTAAATACAAGCATAGGAATGCTGCGGTGATCTTTCAGAGGTATTATATCTATTTTAGGAGGCTATTTTGAACTGTACCAGAATAGGTCCATGTCTATCTCACAAGTGCATGTGGAGTGAGTGGGCTTGACTGAAATAAATCTTTCAGAACAGCCTAAAGCCAACTGGCACTCATCATACATAATGTAATGGTTCATCATGTTGCCCATCTGCTAAAATTGTATTTAATATTTAAGGTCTAATCCATTCTCTCTATCAGCTGTGTGACTGTATGTTCTTAAATCACTATGAAACCTGCTGTACCTGCCGATCACTGTGACCTCAGGTGGCATCCAGCCTTCTCCTGCTGTTTATCCACATCGTGAAGTCTTTTTTTATCTCTTGTCCTTTAGCCGAGTATTTCTTTTTTGCAGTGATTAAATTAGAAAATACTTTTATTTGCATTTACTTGAGTTTTTACCTTTATCTACTGCTTTACATATCCAAGGAAAACATTGTACGTTACCCCCACTACATTCATTTTGTTACTTCACAGATAAAGATTTTACATATATGATATGTCTATAAAATATGATGCACTATATATAAATTATAAATGTTCAGGTAGTTTACCTGAATCACATCAGTAATAAAAACAATAATATGTAACACTCACAGCAGGCATTTTTAACATTTTAGCTAGTGTTGCTTTTTGACAGTACTACTATTTTGTTGCCCTATTTCATCAAAGTAATATAGATAAAAATAGAAATGCATCTAACTTCTCATCTTGTATCATACTTGCTGTGCTAATAGATGTTTTATCAAGAGCACAGTGCATAAAACTTTGTCCTAACTTTGTTATTTCCCAACCTTTGCCTCTCTGTATGCCTGTTGTGGGGCTGGATTGCCTAATTGTAAGTGGGTTATTTGGTTATGTCTCTTTTTGCCATTTACCTAAATATTGCATGAATTTGACAACTGCAGTCACTTACGGATTAAGATTTTACTACATTACACTGATATTGTTATTAACCAATACACACAATATCTAGGTTTCCAGATTTTGTACTTTCCCTGGAGGTTAGAGTCACTCAGACTGTTGCAACTCTGTGTCCCTGACAAATAACTGTCTATAGACAGCTCAATATTTACTTAGTGAGTACTGATTAGAGGAGAGGATTCTGTTCCCCACCAGATTCCGCAATTTCCATGTGAGCAGTGCTGAATCTGTGTGAAGAACGACCTCGTTGATACTCATTCATCTATAAAACGAGTAAGTTTTATTGTGTGACTCATGTTACTGACCATAATGAGCCTGAACTGGAAATGTGTGCTGGTTTTAATTGTACTCAGATGTTGCAGTTATGCAGTATTTAGGTTCTTCTAAGTTTCCTGTTATCTTGTTCCTCCCTTTCTTAGGTCCTAGTAATGAAGGCCTGGTCTACACTTGCTGTCCTCTGGTTGGCATATTACTGCCATGGCACTCTGTCCTGCCCGACTCTGTGCAAATGTTACCCCAAAAGAGGTGAGGTGGTCTGCAGTGAGGTTCCCCTGACAGAGTATCCTTCTGAAGGTCTCCCAGAAGACACCACCATGCTGACAATCCAGCTCACAAACATCACCTCAGTCTCTGAGCAGCATTTAAATGCAACTCCTCTGCTCCAAGAGCTCCACCTGTTCTCCAACCAGTTGCAGAGCCTTTCCCCTCATCTTCTCAGAGGTGTTCCTAAACTCAACACTTTGGATCTCACAGGAAACAAACTGACTGACCAGCCTGAAGATGTCTTTAGCCATGCCCCGCTTCACAGCCTGGTGCTGAAGAATAATCAAATTGATACAGCAGCTGCCGATTGGCTTACTCATAACAGCAGCCTCACCTGGTTGGATTTATCTGGAAACCGTTTGACAAAGATCCCAAATGCTTTGCTCCAGAAGCTGCCCCATCTGGAGCATCTGGACCTTTCCAACAACCACCTGGAGAAGATCTCTGCAGGTTCTCTGGACTCGCTAAACAAACTTGAAAGGCTAAACTTGCACAACAACAAGTTACACATGCTGGATGAAACTATATTTCAAAACACTCATAATCTCACCCATCTGTTCCTCTCTCTGAATAAGCTCAACAAACTCCCCCAAAACCTTTTTCAGGAGCTCACTCAGCTCAGTGTCCTGAACCTGGAAGACAACCAGCTGAGCCACATCCCTCCGGGTTTGCTTGACCAGCTGAACTCTCTGGATGAGCAGGGGCTTGACCTGACCTCCAACCCCTGGCTTTGTGATAGGAAGGTGGAGTACCTCTGGAGGTGGCTACAGACGAACAAGAAGAAGGTCTTCCTGGCAGAAGCCATCACATGCGCTAGACCACAGCATCTAGCAGGGCGCTCAATAATGTCACTGACAGAAAGTGAACTAAACCTTCAGTCTTAATATTTTCCATTTTCTCCTCATATTGTTATAGTTACTGATATGTTAATTTAGCTAATTCCACCTGTGATAGCTGTCTTAGTTTTCAATCATTTAAATATTTTCTTTTGTAAGTGTGATGTGTGTAATTAAACATGATGTGGGTAAAGACAGATGCCTTTCCTTGCTCTTTAATTGCACATATGTGATGTGACAGCATGAATAGTTTGACACTTTGTTCCTTTATTTCATAGAATTTATTGAGAAGATTGGTATCACACTTAAGGTTCTGCACTAAATATGAAACTCTGACTAAGTTTCATAGCTAAGCTTAATGCAAAGATGGGAATTAGGGGGATACAGTTAACCTGGTTCTGTCCAAAGATACAAATATCCACCAAGCAACATGTCTGAAGCTTCAGAAAAAAAAACACCTTCACATCAGTTGTTCTACAAATTAAACAGGCTGAGACATAATGTGATAACATAGTGAGCTTTAGATGTGCTCGGTTGATTTTGTAGCCTGCAGACAGAGCGAGCCCAGCTGTTTCCATTTGCTTTTCGATTTGATAAGCTAAGGTAAACAGCTGTTGGCTGTAGCTTCATGCTTGACAGACAGATTTGGCATATCAATCTTCTTATCTAACTCTGAAAAAGAAGACAATTAACTGTATTTCCCAAATGTCAGTTTATTTGACAGTTGTATAAAAGGAGAAATGCAACTTGACAATGTATGATTAAATAAAGTTTATAAAAGGATTACATTTAAACACTAAATTAAGAACACTGGAATACTTAATTGGTTGTTTAGTTTTTTGAAAATAACATCTTACACTATAAATGACACTTGAAATAAGATATGCTTGCTGCGTAAAATATTCTTGTAGGGATAGAAAAAGAAAATATTGATTTATGTGTGGTAATGCTTTTACTTTTAGAAAGTACAGAAAAAAAGTAACCACTCACCAGTTGATGATTTGGTTTGTTTGCTTGGTTTTGTTTGTCTCTTGCAACATTTTTGCCCTGACTCATTGCTTGGAACAAATATAGTTGACTGTATAAATTCAGGGTAATCCCAAGTCCTAAACAGATGGGGTTCTACTGTGGCTTTGAGGTAGGATTATAGTTTTCAAATTTTCAAAACTGAGCGAGTTTACCTGTAAATACTTGATTATTTATACTTAAATTGTATATGTTTTCTCTGTGCAGTGTTTAAAGATGAACTTGTGGCTGCTCCTGGCTTTCACTGCACTGGCTGAATGCCATTACCGACAACAAGGTGCACACTCCTGTCCATATATGTGCTCCTGTTCCTTTCCACCCTCAGGTGCAGAGGTGGAGTGCAGTCAAAGCTCCCTTACACACTTCCCAGATGGTTTGCCTCCCAATACCACTCAACTATGCATCCAGTCCACCAACCTGAGCAGTATTGCAGCTAGTCATTTGAGTGCTGTGCCCCTAATAACCAACCTCCAGCTGTATCACAACAACCTGACCAGCCTTCCATCAGATTTACTGAGTGTGATTCCTCACCTGGATACGCTGGATCTCACAGGTAATCAACTGCGTCATCTGCCTCCAAGTGTCTTCAGCCACATCTCAATTCGTAGTCTGGTGTTGAAGAATAATCTAATAGAAAAAGCCAATGCTCAGTGGTTTTCTCACAACAGCAGCCTCACCTGGCTGGACTTGTCTGGGAATCATTTAACCAGTATCCCAGCAGCTCTGCTTCAGAAGCTGCCCAATTTAGAGAATCTAGACTTGAGTCATAACAACCTGCAAGAGCTCCAACCAGACGCCCTGAAGAACCTGCTCCATCTGAATTCACTGAACCTTGCAGGCAACAAATTAATCTCCCTGAAACCTATGACCTTCGCCCACAACTTGAAACTGTCCCAGATATTTCTGCAGGAAAACCAGCTCCAACATCTACCACCAACACTCCTGCAGGGTCTGCAACACCTTGAACTGGTGCTGCTCAATCAGAATCTTCTGCAGCTTCTCCCCTCGGGGCTGCTGGATGAGACTGGGCCCTCTTTTCGGGTGATCTTAACAGGAAACGCTTGGGTGTGTGATGACAAGATTGAGTATTTGTGGAGGTGGCTCAGTGTCAATCCTCAAAATGTAATGTTTTTGGAGGGAGTGACATGTGCGGGGCCTGAAGCTTTCAAACATCAACAAGTGGTCTCTTTAACTAGCAGTGAGCTTGGTCTTAAAAATTAAGACAAGATTACAAATTAGTAATTAGTAATTAGTAATTAGAGAATGAGTACAAATATGGATATTTTGTTCTAGTATTCATTTACACACTGTATTATAGTAAATTCCTATGTCAATAACAATATGACCATTCCGAGACCCAAGTAAGTGCAAGGAATTCAGTTAATAGACAGAGTGCAATGTGCTTTGGTGGTTAGAAATAGATGGCAGTTAATTATTGAATCCTGAAATAAAACCTGTTTCGCTACTGACCAGCCCACTGGGTGGCGTAAGATACTCAACACATGTTCAAAGCAATGAGCCCAACTGACAGTTCAGAACTAATTTACTTTACCTAGCCAAATGTTGTTGCTAATATGTTCTGAATATATTTATTCACATAATTTCAAGGGAAATTATTATAATTCAAAGAACAGACCAACTAGAAGCTGAATCAGACTCTCTTGTATGATTGATAATGTTTTCAGAAATTACAAGCATGGCACAAGAAACTGTAATCAAGCAATGAAATGAGCTTGTGATGCTAGAGAACTGTAAGAAATGAAAGTTTGCTCCCTCTTACCTAGGTGTTTTTTTGAGAGTCATATGGTGAATCCTTACTCCAGCAGACCAGTCTCACTTGTTGTTGGTTGCATCACAGATTGCAGCATTGTTTCATTCGTGGCCTTTTGTTTTTAATGATGTTGAGCATGTAGGAGTGTGTGGGCAGTGCAATCCAAGAGTCTTCCAGCTGACCTTTTCTGGATGTGTTTAAATATCTCTCTCTTTTTCTTTCTTTAGGTCTTTCTCTTGCTGTATTTGTTTGTATATTTTTTGCATGCCTACACACCCCTGTCCTCAAGTCTTGATCACGGTGAGTGTACTGGAATGTAATTTATTACTCTTATAAAATATAAAACATTGTTGCCTCTAGAGGCTGTTACTTACGAAAATTAAACCGAGTTCTTAAATGCTCCTACAGAGATTTGATGTATGTCTTTCATTGTGCCTCTCTGAATTGTTTCCTGGAGGTTAAAGGTTGTCGAAGTGGGTTTGTGAAGAGATTGAGGGTCTGAATCCTAATTTCTCTTTATGAAAATTCCCTCTGGATAGAAACATCTGTTTTAGGGAAAGTGAACAAGTACACTGTCCTTTATCTACTACTGCTTCTCTTTGGGCAACACAACTTCTGTTTTTCTAAGTGTGCAATAGCAGACAGGGTGTTGCTAAATAAATGAAGATGAAGCTTCCTCCTCTGATCAGCATAGAGGAATAGATTGTGCTCTCTGGCACGTTGCTGTATTGTCAGCTAATTATGACTGACTGAGACTGAAATCTAAAAGGTCACAGGCAAAGTTTTCACTCATTTAAAAAATTACTTTGGCCTTTTACACTTGGCATTGCAATAATGGAGACATGATCATCTTTGATAGCTACTCATTGGCACATAATAGGAGAGTAATTACTTGACATATTTGTCATAATCAGCTAACACTGTCTGAAAATATTATTCAAGAC
The DNA here is from genome assembly GCA_032362345.1 of Sandelia bainsii. Lineage (NCBI taxonomy): Eukaryota > Metazoa > Chordata > Actinopteri > Anabantiformes > Anabantidae > Sandelia > Sandelia bainsii. Next base: position 13,392,169 of record JAUMHL010000017.1, read on the forward strand.
AGCACTAGATTTCTATTAATTGTCTTTTATGCTTCATTTGTTTTTCTTGACAATTAAATTCTGTTCATTTTTCCTGTCTTACTTTTGCACCAATATGGTTTGTGAAAACATTTTCTCATACACTCAGAAATAAACTTAAACAACCTTTCAGTAGTTCACATTTCAATCCTAAATACGCAGTAATTACAAGGTACATTAACTCAAACAAATACAGTTTTTAGGTATTTCTCATTTTATGCTCATACTTTTTATGTCACTATGATGTGAAGTGAAGAATTTTACCTGTCTATAGTTCTTTGACAGTTACTCTGCTCACTATGGTGCAACACTTAACAGACTGTATTTTTTATATTATTGCTACTGTCTCTAATAAAAAGCTGCTCTAATCAATTTTTTTTTTGTGAATCATGCATCATGTTATGTAAAAGCTGAAGATTATAGTGTTGAACCCATAAAGAATTAGCAGACTTTGCTGTTGCCCTATAGGCTCAGTGGAGCCTTTTTGCATCTTTCCGGTTATTGTTTTGGTTTTATGGCCTGCAACTATACTACATTGGTTCTTTCTCAATGCTTTCATCAAACAGTGGTAGCTGTTTGCTTACACATTTGTAACATATTTATTGATGGCAATTGCCCAAAATAATGTTAAGGATCTCAACTTTAATGTCCTCCAACTTAAATGACAAAAAGTATTGTTGGTCAACAAAACACTATCAACAGGAGGATGTTGCTGTTAAGTAACATGTTTTCTGATCTGATCCTAAAATCTTCCAAAATAGATATTTGGTGTTAGGCTATTAATTCATTAAGGTAAACACTTCTTCCTTCTTATTCCTCCCTATCATATTTCAAAATACATTTTTATCAGCCACCCCCCCAAAATTGCCACTTCACTTCAGTCAAAATTATAATCATGGACTGTAGTGCAACTAATCACAAAGAAAGAAAATCTCTAAACAAATGTTTATCTTCTAACAAGTGATTCAAATCAATCAGTGAACACATCTGTTCTTCATCTGCACCACAGTGGTACTCCCTTTGTCTTCATCCCTCCAGAGGTCATACTCACCTTTTTTATGTTCTTTAAGTTTGAGCTCAGGCTGAAATAAGAAAAGACTCATTAGAAGCTTACCTGAAGGTGGGTGAGAAGAACTGTGGCTGCCTTCAGGAGCTTGAGGCCATTACAATACAAGCACTTACCAAAGTACAAACATTCCCACAGAGCCTTTTCTCAGCCTTCCACGCTTTTACCCAAGACTGAATTCTATTTATGCATCAAACCTGTGCATGTCCATCATAAATTGCTCTTTACAGCCCTCATCGGGCATGTTTAATTAATTTGATCATCAAGAGGTAAAGGTAGTGAGTGTTGAAAAATAACATCATCCCATGCATTACATCTTCATAAATCTGTGTATGTTTTATTCATCTCCCTGCTCATCAATGATTGCACTACTTGACAGCATAAACATATAGGGAAAGGAATGTGCTGATGCCTTGATGCATTATCTCATTACTGGCAAAGAGGACTGAGCTTCCCCTATATGATTGGTTGTTGTAAATGGCCTCCTGTGCTCTCCAGGGAAATGTGCTATTAGGAGGCTCTTCCTAGATGGACATTGTGTTTTACACTTTGCCACAAATCTAAATGGACAAATAAAGGTTTTGATGGAGGCTCCCATGCAGACAGGAACCACATGTAGAACACATTATCCTTGAAAGCAAAATAACAGCCATTTATCCATCAAAAGCTCTGTTCATAAATCTAAATGTAGACAGATTTGGACGTAACTGTGAAGGTGTAATTCAAAACAAGAAGACAAATGGTTTCTCCAAAGAAAGAAAAATGCAACCAAAAATATCAAGATGACAACGGCCTGCAAAATTTTAGGGTAAGGGGCGTAAAGATTGCAGTAATGGTGGGTGTCAAGAGAGGAGCTGCAGTATCAGTTTACGGATGATACGTTGATATAGCTTGTCTTGTTTTGTTTTGTTTTAAAACAGCATGATGACATGACTGTTAATGACAGGCTGGAAATTCAGTTAAGTTTCTATTTACTTTCTGTTTGTTCACCCAAACTACAAAAAATATTTTTTTCTCTCTCACCTCACCTCTAATGGCATTGAGCCATGCTGATAGCTTTGTTAGATTTCATTTGTTTTGAGTCTGTGGTTTTTATATTTTAAGTTTTATACCTCAACCCCAATAATAAGAGATCTTCTGCACCTCCACCGCAACTATGTAAATATTCCCTGCAGCACTGCACTGTGATCCCTGCAGTTCTGATTTGAGGTTCCCGTAAGAGGAAAAATCTTTCTAGTAGATACTCCTGCTGCCACCGCTGTTCCTTTTTTGTCTTACTCTGTAATTTTTATCTCTAGGGATGCCAGATTGATCTCCACCATCCATCCATCTGTAATCACCCACACTGACCCACACAAGGGACACACGGTGCAGGGGGAGTTTAATTACCTCTGAGTACAAAAGACAAGGACACAGCTTTGCATCACTGTTTGATGTCTAAATCTCCTCCATAACTCCTGCCATAAGTTTTTTTATGTCAGCTCACTGATATCTTTTCACAGTGAGCTCAAACGGATTATCACCTGACTCCATTTGTCCTGTGGTTCTTGATGTAGTGCATATAATAGACCTTTCACCTGTTGTTCGAGCCATGCAGAGGTGCCTGCAGCCAATGAAATTTACTCACAGCAGGGTTAGGTGTCAGATGTCAGTGATGAATATGGAGAGGTCAGAGCAACTGTTTCTAATAGCAGACTGACATAAAGTAGCTAAAAAAAGCCATTCTCATGAGCTGAGGCATTACTTTAACAGCCTAAAGTCGACAAGCTTGATTCTTGAATCTTGAGCTTAAAGATCTTTGTTTTACAAGCAATTATTCAGACACATTTGTGGCTGCAGCCAGAAGCTTAGTGTAAAGATCGGTAGGGGAAAGTCGCTAGCATCCTGTCAAACATTCAAAAATAATTAAACACCTCTAAATCTCACTAATACACATGTTGTGTTCAGCAACAGAAATGCAGATTTTTTTTTTAAGCTGAGTTAAGTGTTACAGGGTAGCTATTCCCTGGCTCTACACGCTAACGTGAAGGAATATTTTTTACATTTGGGGATTGTCCCCTTTTGCCTACATCCAGCAGCAAGCTAGCTTAGCTTAGACAAGAAACTACACTTACCAATATCTCAAAAGATCACAAGTGAACATGTTATATCATATTCATTTTATATATACAAAAACTTAAGTTAACTTTGATTGGAGTGGTCACATTGTCCATGGGCAGAGACCCAAGGATGCAAATTACAATAATGCAAAGTTGCCACACTTTGACATGTAAAAAATGCACGTTTGAGCTATTTTGTGACAGAAGAGATATAACTCTGATGATGCCCACACTAAATATTGTTTTTACTACTTGCCATCATAAATCAATTGTAATCTTTGTAGCAATCCACTGCAGGACAAGGATGTTTCACTCCATAAAACATCATTGTCTCTAAATGAGACAATCAGCAGTGGCAAGTGCATCAGTGAACATGTCAGATCAATCACGGCTGTTGTGGTCTCTCAAGACCAATTTCCCATTTAGATATCCATACATTTATCAGTAGAAGTGACACAGGGCCACTAGAATATGGCTGATGCAGAGAAATGTGCCCTTTGTAAGCCATTTTTGAAGCAGGGACCTTCAGTGAAGGACATGAACTAAGGAGAGGAAAGAAAGAACAACTTGTGCCAGTGCAGACCCAGTCGTAAATCTTCATTATGCAGACAGTGGCACACAGGAGAGCTGTTTCTTTCTTTTATGTGTTGCTGTTTATAACCTTCTAAGTATATTCATTTACTAAAACTCCCATGCAAAGGTTGCATTGATTTTTACATAAACTGAAGCTGCTTTAACAAGCTTTTGCTCTGAACTAATTATTTGGAGCTGTCAGTGAACATGGCTTTTAAAGCCAAAGTTCATCGAGACTGTGCTTGGCAGAAATGTGTCATTTCAGACTGACCAAAGGAGCAAGTAATGTGTAAAGCAGAAAAAATACAAAATTATGATTGAAACAACACAATTTAATACATAAATGAATAAATACACCATCATGGGATTGATAGTGTCAGATTCTACACACATGTGACTCACCAATGATTCTAATCATATTTTTAAGTGTTTTTAAAAACTGTTATAAACACCAATAAACAATCAGTTCATATTTGAGTATGAACTGACTTTTATTTATTTATTGTATTTATTGGTAGAGATAGGTGAAATTTGAAATGCAATGCTCAGAAATTAAAGCTTACAAATTTAGTATGTTATACACATAATATATAATTTTATAATACAAAATATAATGTGTAATGTATAAATTAATATATTCAAAAGCATTAATATGGTGAGCTTTTTAATTGCCTGTTGTTTCAAGGCTAATTGTGCAGGTTAATCATCAAAACATCCTTCTGTATTAGTCTCACAAATTAATTAACAAAAACCAATATAGTGTAATGAGAGAATGCAACAGATAAACGCGTTGTTGCTCCCCTTGGTTTAACAGGCTACAGTCTGGTGTTATACAGACAAATCTAACCAGACAGTTGTTTTGTAGAAGATATACACAGATACTTGGTGCAGCAGAGGGTTGGTTGAGGGCAGGTATGTCATTAAATGTATTGACTAGAAGCTACCAGAGATGTTTTCAATGAGTTAATGCCATGTCACCTCCTCGAGGCTCCACATTAAACTGAGATGGCCCAGAACCACGCAGCCTCTATTTCACATAAAAGGCACTGTAAAACCTCCTCAGATAACCACTTGAAAAAAATGAGGTCATAACTTGCCTTCCAAATCTCCAGGTACTGAACTTACCCTGAGTCTCAAAGCGGTGTTGAACTCCAGAACACATACTTCATACTTTCTATTTTCCTCTTCTTCTCAAGTGAATACTTTAAAAGCTGATAGATATAAAAGTTTATTAAGTCCATTGAGGCCATATTTGAGCAGCAACAGTTTCACTTTGCACTCTGGACCCTCTAAGCATGAATCATTATTTTTGTCAAAATGTTAAAGGTAATAAACTACTACAGCAATCCACTCATCACTCTGTGCACTCATCTAAATATCAGTGCACCCTGAACTATCATTCAGTGTTCTGCTGCAGCTGTCTTCAAGCAGAAACATACAATTTCTAAACCCTCATTCAGCTCTCAGCAGATGCAAAACCTCTTAGTCAGACCATATATCAGACAAAAAAAAAATCTGGCTCACCAGTCTTTTCCATGTAAATCACTTTTCTCATATTGCATTTGCAGTTATCTTTTCTTTTGCAGTTTTAGGAGTCCAAGATAATCCACCAGCAAACTGCAGAAGGCTGCACTTCAACTTCACTGGTCAGCAAAACATGACTGGTTTTATTGTTTAACTCTCTGACTCGGTGGCATGTCAGAATATTCTGGCACAGTTAGATGCAAAGACGTTTATTAATGCATTTGAAACAACACTTTACACAAGTTAGTTGAGTTTCCATATTAAAGTGTATTATATTTCACAGAATTCAGTTCAATTTCCAGCTTTTTCTAATCTGTGTTCTTATAACACCACTTGGGCAGATGTGCTGAGTTTGCTAGAGAACATTTTGTAAGATAAAACAAGTGGAAGAAAGGATAACGTACGGGGTAAAGAAGACATGGAAATCATTTTTGCCAACATGATGAGTGGGTTTAGCACACCATCCCATTCTGCTATTTTGTAGAAGGTCATATTTAATCTATGTAATTATTGTCATGCAATTTTATTCAGCTCTCTGCCTGAATTAAAGTGCTTCACGGTGCACCTACGCAGCTTTTAAAACATTTCTCTTGAAAAAAAATTACACTCATTTGAAGCACAATCTTAGAACATGTTTTTATCTTCTTCTGAGTCTGACATCGCAGAGATTACCTTTTTTCCTTTCTTGGAGCTGAAAATGTCTCACCAGACGAGATAGTGCTCAGAGGGGTGAACTGTTAAACCGTAGCATTATGCACACACATTCTTATTCAAATCAGTGTGCTTGACCATCTTGTGTAGGACATGAATCCATTAAAATATCCCATATGCGACGTTTGAAGGTACACATTATCTGCTTTTAGTGTTGTCATGAGAGCTGTATTTTATTCATGATGTGTTTTGAATGCCTCAGTAGAATGTAAAAGTAGAATTCATGACAGAGCTCCTATATTAGATTATATTAGTAAAGGCAAAGTGGCCAGTGAATATGTATAAAAGTGTATATATGCACAAAATTAATTTTTGTTTGTCTATTCCTACAGGTAGGAGGAGACAGAAAGTGAGTAGAGGAAGATCCCTGTCCTACAGGTTGAGGGGAAATGAGAGAGGCGAGTAGAGATTGTGTGTCTATGTCATCAAAATGGTTGGGTGTAACTCAGTAGCAATATGCTGGCATGCCACCAGAAAACAACGAGAGATGGGAGTCAGTTATGTGAAACATGAAAACACTAATGATGATATCCATCTTTCTAAGTTTGTTTCTACTGGTATCATAATTTTTTTAGTTTCCAGTAGTGTAGCTGCTGAGAGTATCTAAGGATTCAGGCTGACTGTCATGCTGTCATTATTTACAGCATCCTACAAGCATGATCCATGAGTGAACACAAGATTTAATTGAATATTGAAGTGCACACACAGCATTATCATACTGAGGTGAACATGACATGCTCCAGACTTCGTGTTGTCATTCTCCTCTTCTCTAACTGCACATCGGCTTAGCTGTGAAATGAAATGTCAGCGAGATAATGTAAACACCATTAAAAATAAAATGGAAAAGTCATTTAATTGTCAGCTGGATGGTTAAAATTACTTTTACCAAGCACACATCCACACAGTCTGTGTTTAGAGGTTGTAGAAGAATCTGTTTTGCACATGCACATAAATGTACACAACTGTATTCGAAGTGACTCTGACAAGACTGGGCTGCTGAGCATATCTTCAAAATTGTTTAAAACAATAGATCAATCTTCACTTGAAAACACTGTGTCAGGCTGTAATGATTATCTAAATAATTTTTTTTATTGATCTAGTAGCAACAATCATCAGCAAACTTGCAATTCTCACAATCATGACTGTTTTGCTTGCAGATTATTTGGTCATTCTCATGAATACCTGTTATCTTAAACACCCACTAAATGCCACAATGTAGGTGTGTTGGTGATTAGCCTGTGGGCCACTGTAGTGTGTAGATCACACATGGCTGTGAGTATATGGGTGAAGGAGTGTGTGTGTGTGGGTGTATACAATAATGTGTATGAACCTGAAGGTAAGAGGTTGAGAGGAGTGAAGATGTTTGTATAACCTAGTGTGCTTTTAAATCTTAATTTGAATGTGAAGACGTTTGTGTATTTGCATGTGGATGTGCTGCAGGAACATTGTTCCATTGCACAATACACATCTTTGACATTCCAGCTCCACCTCTCAATGTGCACAAAGGCCTTTCTCTCAGGCTTTGACATGTGTGAATGTGCTGCTGGCCAGGAGAGATAGCACAGTGCTGTGTTGGACACGTGTGGGTGGACAGCCTTTACAGAACTGCCTGACCTCCTTCATGATCTTTCTTTCAAGCTGCATAAACAAACTTGGACTAGAGTTCAGTGGAAAACATTACTGAAGAGTTATCTAGTACTGAATCAGTGCTCTCTCACTAATCAAACAAAGTGGTATCTTGTCCAAGGGGCTGATGCAGACACCTTGTCAGTAAGGCAGCAGCAAGATATCACCCTTTTTCACTCCATCTCAGTGTGACAGATGATGAAGCAATAGCAGTATTTCACATTTTATATTCTTGACCTTTACTTTTAGCTCCCCCATCAGGCCAAACATATGCCACAGCCAATCAAGTCCAACATTAAATTATTGAATATTACAACTGGATTATGTTATGAGTGCGTACATGACATTTTTTAACCTTTTCAGTAAATGAAAACGTGTATTTCCTAGGTTGGGATGAAAGTTATAGTAAAGTTTTGTGTGACCTGTACTGTGCACCAGTTATTTCTGATCAGGGGAACTTGAATCCTGAGGATACGTTTGCAGGTACAAGACTGTGAGGTAAAGCCCAATAATCTGAAAAAGATTAAAACACTACAGTTAGATTTTTGAATCTGCAAATTGATCCCTGCACATTTACACTTGATCACTGCTATGATTCACGTGTGAAAGATGTACAGTACATGCCATGTTAAGCTTTAGTAAGTTGCATGCCTCAACATTTACCTTAATTGATAAATATTTGCTTTTAGCAATTTCCACCATTTATGTGTCATGTGAGTTATTACTTTTAGCTAATGTATATACATTGCTTTTTAATCACTTATCATTTTATATACAATTGGAGCATTATGTATTATTAATAGTTTAAAGAAACATCCAGTATAAATGTTTCACTAAAGTTTGACTTAAGTGAAAGAAAGGTCAAGGCATTAGTGAAAATGTAAGCCACAGCTGAATTGAAAATGTAACCCACAATAGACTAAGATACACATCCATGCCTTGATTCCTGAATGGGCCAACCAGGCACAAGCCCTGGGGTCTAAGAGGTAGGGGGCCCCTGAGCCAGAATGTTTGTATGAAATGAATGTTAATAGTCTCACACTCAACTAATATATGCAAAATAACTACTAAAGAGACACAAACTGACAAAAAATAGACAAAAAATAGTCTCATTTGTAGTTATTTTGTGTCTCTGTCAGTCTGGAGATCATATAATGAAGGAGTGGGGGGGCCGTTTACCTGTCAGCCTGGGGGCCAATTTTTCCTATAAGCAGTTCATGCACCCATCAATCACCAAAATTCCTAACGTACCATTTTACTTTCAGGCTACCTGCTACTAATAATGCCATCCTCTTTCTCTTCATGTGATGGGATATCTTATTATTCTTATATTCTTATTCTGACATTAGACATTAAACTTCCACTATTCCCTAAACTTCCACTAACACAGCGCAGGAACACAACCATGGCATCCCTCCAGGCTGCCACACAAACCAGTGACATCTGAGACATGACATTTGAATTAAACATGTCAAATTTTAATTATAGCTCCCCTACTGTGCCAGCTACTGTTGTTTCTAAGGATTGTTCGTGCAGCAAGTTTCATGTCAGTCAAACTAATGGTGTAGGAGTTGAGACCTTTCAAACTGTGAAAATGTAACCTTCAAAAATAGCAGCCATTAGGGCAATTTGGAGTTCATTTTTTAAACATAGGACACAGTATGAAAAACATCATCCCTTCATGTTCCATCAAAATAACAGCAGTAATGCACTAAGACATGTTTGACAGGCAGATACAGCCCTATTAATATTCTTAAACCTTCTCATGTTTATAACATGATGGCTTGGAGAATTTGTGCCTTTTTGATGAATTAATGAAAAAAGAATTCAGACTTTTTATATTTTTATTTATATTTTCTTCTGTAGTTTCTTCTTCACCACAGAGATTTATAGATTAACAAGCCTGCAAACTGAAAAACTCATTTTGAAGTCTGATAGCTCAGCCGTTTAAACTACTTTAGTTTAACCTCCAGCTTGTTGCTCCTTTCCTCTTGCTCATAACTTAGTGGTCAAGTTTATTCCACTGAACCTCCGGGGAGTGGCAGAGTGGTGACAGGTGATGCAAAATTTAAACCCATTATAGGGCCGTGTCCTGCAGCCAAGGAAGCTTCTGAGGTCCTGGTGTCAGCAACATGATCATATCTGGAGCTGCAACTCGCTGGCACAGTCCTTGTTTTTAAAATCCCGCACGGAGGAGTTTGATATCTGATATATTACCTCACAGTCACTGAGTCAATTACAAAAATTGCAGATGCCAAGATCACAGAGAGATGATGATATGCCGCTTTTATATTCTCTACAGTATAGATCATCTTTCGCTAGTGCACCTTTAAAGTCTTGTGCTCACATGAGACTTTATAGTGAAATTTATGGCATTACAATACTCAGTTTTGTAGTGACTCCTGTACATCGTCCATAAAGCTACCATAGGTTACATTTCTCTTATCTCCTAGAGGAGCTAGGATTTATTATGATGTATTTCTGTACAGTGGACTAAGCTACAGTGCAGTCTACAGTATGAGTGTGAGGACTGGGGATCGGGGATGTTATATAAGAAGCCTGCATGGGGGAATCAGTGTACTGGTTGTTCAAACAGAACCCCTCAGCCTACAGGGACTCACTGCGCAAAGGCGCTGCTCATCAAGTCAATAACTCATACACGTGTCCCCTTTAATAGTCCTGATTTCTCAAAATATATAAAAGGTCCTTTGAGACTATTACTGCAGTCCTATTATTCTTATGACACTATTTACAATCTCAAGTCATCGTGGCGTCAATAACCCAGAACTGGCGATAAGGTTAGGAGTCAAACATGAATAATGAATTTGATGTTTGTTTATGCAGAATATTTTCTGGGCTTCAGTGCTCATGAGATGAAATATTCTGTGGCCTCGGCTGTGCTTTCAAAGCTTGTGTCCATGCTGGGGGTCTGGATGCCTGCCACTTCCCTGGGGTCCTTCAGTAAGGGGATGTATGTGTCACTGTGACAGGAGTGCATGGCATTGCCCCATTCCCCTGTACCGCAAACATGTTTCTGGGCGCCGGGTGCAGCCTTCAGCTCTTTTTCGCCGGAGCGCAGCGCCATCAGTTCAATCTCATGCTTGGCCGCAGTCTCCAACACCTGTTGCTTGTTGTAGAATAAGACAAAATTATTGATGATGGGGTGTATTGGAAGCGCTATGGCGATTACCCCACACAGAAAACTGATGGCTGCGTTACACCGACCTAAAGTGGTCTTGGGGTAGACGTCTCCATACCCCACGGTGGTCATGGTGATCACAGCCCACCAGAACGACTGTGGGATGCTGGTGAACAAGGTGTCCGGGTGGTTCTGCTCCATGGTGTAGCCCAGTGCGGAGAAAAGGAAGACCCCCACGCCCATATACATGAGGAGAAGACCAAGCTCTTTGAAGCTGCTCTTCAGGGCTGATGTGAGGGTTTGGAGTCCAGAGGAATGGCGTGCCAGCTTGAAAATGCGCGCAATACGCATTATGCGTAAAGCCTGTACAGCTTGCTGCACGTTAGCCAGCTCCATCACTCCCGCTCCGAAAGAGGTCAGAATTAGCACCACAAAGAAGGGCATGATCGCTAGGAAGTCGATTATGTTCATGAAAGACAGAACAAATTTTATTTTGTTAGGGGATGAGATTAGACGCAGGAGGTATTCAATAGTGAACCAGCCGATGCACACGGTCTCGATGATCTCCAGAGTCGGGTGCTCCGTGAGGTTACCCTCTAAGTCCTCCACCTGTAGATCGGGGATGGTGCCGACGCACATGACCACGGAGGAGACGAGGATGAAGATGAAAGAAACTATAGCGATTATGTGCGCAGGCAGCGAAGACTCCGGCTTCTCCATCAGCTTCCAGATGCAGATCTGGAAGCGCTGCCAGCCCCCTGCAGATGGATCTCCTTCTCGGTCCACTAGGATGGTTTTCACTTTCTCTGCAATCTCTGCAAGTTCATCTTCCACTTCCTTTAGGTGGCATTTACAACAGTCATCCAGAAAATCTGAGCCGATTTTCCAGAACTCCATTTCCTTCATAAAACAAATCGGACAAATGCCTCTTTTCATGTGAATCTCTCCATAATAATACAACTCAATTATGCACTTGAATGCTTCTGGATCTCTGTCAAAATAAAATTCTCCAGAGTCAGGGTCGTAGTCATCACATGTTAAAGATATTTCTTCCGAAGACTTAAGTGAACAGTCCAGTAGTTCTGCCAGCCTGGTGTCCGGGTAGCGACTCAACACGTCCCCATACAGCACCTGTTTCACCCCGCCGATGTTCACAACAATCTCTCTCTCTTCACTAGCTTCAGAGCCGTTGCAATCTGCATACCGCGTCCTCTGAATCCCCCACATTATGTTGACAGCAAGTCTGCCACAAAACAGCTTGACTGATCGAGATTTTCACGATCGTTTACTGACAAAGTGAACTCAAGTCACCAAGAGCTCTAGCGCTGTGCGTAAAATGACCAAAATCGTCTAATTACTGTTTTATGTCAAAAAAATAAATATGTTTGATGAGAGCTGACTGCAGCGTGAAGTGTCCTCAGTTCGATACGGCGTTGTGTGGCAGTGAACAGTGCGCCTGTGCGCTCTGAGAAAGTTGGCATTGACGTGCGCGTAATGTCAAGTGAGCCGCAATCAAACCACAGGAACTACAAGTGTAGCTTTCAAAACAAAACACTTTCTGGGCAAGGAAGCATTTTTAATTGGGCTGTGGGTTTTAATAAAAAGTGTTTCTTTCCTAGTCAATACGTCACAAGTCAATTTATCATTTAATCTTAAAAGTAACTACCCCACATGTAGGCCTAATTTTACAGGTAAATCCCGAAATATAGTATTTAGCTCTAAATTGTACTTCAGTACAATGTCTATGGATAAACTGGGTTATAATAAATTATTGTATTATCATTATTTCCACGATTGTCTTTAATAGTCAATCAAAATAAACAATGGAGACAATATAATTTAGCCAAACCATGCTGTTATTTTTAAGGCCTGCTCTGTGATTCCGTTCCTGCAGTGTGTGTCTGTAGCTGTCTTGACACTGCAGAGTGCAGCCAGGCAGAGCAGAACATAGATCTCCGCGACATCTGATGAATTGTGAAACAAACAGGGGAATCAGGGATGCACACTCCGCTGGGTTTTCGGTGGCAGCTCGGAGAGCAACAATTAGTTAAAGGTAATCGATTAAAATGCAGCATTGCACTCGTAACTTAAATCATCCCTTTTTACAACAATGGCCTATAAAACCTTATACCCCATATTCTCCCAGACTTAAACGCATTGTCTATCATCCATTTTGATTTTTATTAGACTATCACAAAATAAACTCAGGCTAAATAATGGTCCGAAAGCGAATATAGGCTTTTAAAATATCGGACCATAGTAATGTGGCTCTTGAGAAATGCCAATCCATAGTGATGATTGGATATTACAGGTCGCCGAAAACAATCAGTAGCTGCATTAAGAATATTAGACATTTGCAGACTAACATTGTTTTCGACTTTAACTTTAAGCACAACTGATCAGTTGTGCAGTAAACTACACTGAATTATTAATAGTCAGGCAGACTGAATGCACCACCTCTACAGTACTTTGCTTTGTTGTTTGTCTCCACCTAGTGACACTACCCTCACAATACAGTAACCTAAAGGATTTTAGTTTTCAGCTTACTTTGCATTACTAACAATGGTGTAAAACCCTGGAGATAAGAATCGATTAATAAATTATTTAGAACGGTATAAATTACAAGAAAGTCCAGTGATTTTGTTATAGACTGCTGACAAAAAGCATCTGAAGCAGAACCTGGAGTCAAGTCAAACTTTGGTTAAATACCTTTATCAGAATCAGAATCACCTTAATTGGCCAAGTATGTTTGTGCATACAAGGAATTTGACTCTGATTTCTACTCTGACAGTGTACACACACTAACAACACAGTAGCCCACTCAACAAGGATGTTTTCAACTTGAGATAATGACCATAGGACATGTTGTTGTACTGTACATGCAAAAGTTATTAGTTGGTGGCTTATGGTTGAATTAATTTTCAATTCCTTTTTTAAACAATTCTTAAGTATTTTACCTCAGTATTTCCATTGTTTATTACAATATATTTCTATAGTTCTAACTACAACTTATAAATCCTTTGTAAATGGTGCCTTATCAGAAAGTGTCACTCAAAGTTATGGAATCAATCAACTTCATCACAAACATATTTTAATACTTTATAGCTTCACTGTCTTTTGTTATAAGGATAAGGACTGATGGATCACTGGGTGCCTCTAAGGGCAAAACAATAAGACTGATTCTGTATTGCTCCTAGTTGCACAAAGCAACTACAATGTCCTCCATAAAACCAGAGAAAAAGATCCATTACATATCCATTCACCTGTGCTATTCTGATCTGTAAGATCTGTGAGATCGGTAATGAAAAAGTCAAGTGGCTAAAGTGCATGTTCTCAATTTTTTTAACAGTATTTTTGAACACATTTTGGTTTTACCATGTTGAAATAACCCCAGTGTTTATACATAGTCCCTTAATTCAAGTACCACACTAAAGTAGTCTTTCCTCTAGTCTTTCCACCACCTTCGGAAACTATATCTACTGTTAATTCATCTGTGAAACATGGGGGTGTGTTTTGTTTTGGACATGCATGGCTGCTGCAGGAACTGGCACACGCTGAAGAGAAAATGTAAGAGTATTAGTTCCTGAAACAAGCATAGTTGCAGATGACTGCAATACAGATGTCGCAAAGCATTACCGGAGAAGATGCCTAGCAACTGGTGATGTATAGATTTCAAGTAGTGATTGCACACAAAAAATGCAATGTACTAATTATGACTACATTCATTTACATAACATTGCTGTGTGTCATCATTATGAAGCCCTGAGAGGCTATGTATAAACATGCAAGCTGTATTTCTACATGATGAAATGAAAATGTTTTTAAAAATACTGAAATCTAAGAATGTATTATGTTTTATTACAAATCTCTAATTTGCAGTATAAAGGCTAATGAATAAATGATGTGTTTGTCCCAAACATTTTTGAGGGCACCCTACAAGGGTCGTGTTTGTGTTTCTTTCTGGTCATTTTGCATCCCTCTACAGTTGTTTAGCATCTCTTTATGGTGTCTCATTGTAGCCATTATGTTTTGAGGACATTTTGCATCTTTTTATTTTTTTGTATATACAAACAGTTGTTCAAAACAATGACTGTTAGGTTATGTCACTTGAAGGAGAAGTTTGGCAAAGACTATAAGCAATTAGATGACATCAAATAGTGTAAGGCAGAAGGAAACTTAACACCATTGACGAGACACCAAAACCCATCAGTAGGGCCACCATCTATGTGCAGCTGTGCAACAACAATTTCTCTATGTTTCCCCAAGACAAAGCTATACATTAATTCCACAAAGTATGATCATAGGAAGCAAGTTGAAAAAAAGATGAAGTTGCCCTTTAAGCCATCCAAGAGTATGACTTCAGACTGAATCACATGTGTTACATCTGTTCTTGTTGCAGTTACATGTTGCCTCCTTTCTCCCGCAGCCCATTTCTTTCTTGTCTTCTTCTTCATCTTCTTCTATTTGATTTTGGTGGTTTTGCAACCAGTTTGAAGGTGGAGCAGAAGACTGGAAGTGCAACTGGGATGAAAAAAGGGATGGGGGGGATGTCAATTCTCTGTATTAATCCTGTTTCCCTGAGATACCTATTTAGATGTCTGTATATCACTGACTCTTCAAGGGGGCTCCATGTTGTGTTAGTTAGTTTAACTTTGTTCACAGAAGTTCCAGACAAATGTCTGCCTATTTAATAGAGCGTCTGATTAAGGCCTGTATGTCACATGCTGAGAGGAGTGGTGTCTGTTTAGTGTGTCCGGTTAAATTAACATGTTTCTGGTCAGCCCCTTTTTGTACAGTTTGTGCACTATGTTATGTATTTCATTGACATGATTTAGTGCTGCCCAATTATCAGATGTAATTAGCGCATCACAGAATCCAAAGACCCGTATGGAAAACAAACAAGGAGCAACGTTTCCCTTGCCCGGGAAAGGGTACCCGGGGTCCCATCCTGGAGCCAGGCCCGGGGGAGGGGCTCGCCGACTCAGCCCGAAGGAGTGACGTGGTTCCGCTCTCTTGTGGGCCCACCACCTGCAAGAGGGGCCATAGGGGTCGGGTGC
>JAUMHL010000017.1:13408081-13436660 GCA_032362345.1 Sandelia bainsii
AGGGATTATATCTCCCGGCTGGCTTGGGAACGCCTCGGGGTCCCCCCAGAGGAGCTGGAAGAGGTAGCTGGGGAGAGTAAAGTTACTAGTTACTAGTAAAGTTCCCTTTTTCACATTGTATCTGTGTGGACTTGACTGATGCATCATGTTTCCTCTCACTACTATTTTCACTAAGTTGACTAGCATTTATTCATTCTTTATAGTTTGTTGTTTACTCAAACTTCAGTGTCATCTGAATCTTCATTTGAACTACTTGATCTAAGACTACCAAGTGTGTCTGTGAAGATTCTCAGTCATCCAGGACATGGTTATCCCAAAAAAGGTTTTGAGGAATTGAGAAAGCCCTCTGGAATGGAGGGTGAAATGTCTCCAAGGAACTAAAATAAGTCCAGTTGCCACTGAATAACCTTTATTGGGACAAGTGTGTTCTTCTTCCTTCTTTTCTGCAACAATCTGCAACCACAATTTCAATTCCCAAAGGGGATCAATAAAGTATCATATATTATATCAGTATTATTAAAATTATTATTATTAGTAGTAGTAGTAGTAATAATATTCTTCTTATTATTATTATTATTATTATTATTATTGCCTGTCCATACCACTATAATCCCAATCATCATCATAATTCTCTGCCATGACTTTTACATTCACAACACAGCTGTTGCAATCATCCGAACCTACAAATCTATGTCCTCCGTTAGAAACTTCCCTCCATCAAAAACAGTGCAGCCCAGTGATTTTAAAAACTACCCCTCAGCCTGCTCCTCTCTGTTGTCTTCAGCGTACCGGGTCTATTAAACTACACGGCGCACGCTGATTGGCTGAGGCGCAGCGTCGACACCGACGGACCAATCAGCGCGGGCCACGGTGAGATTTTTCGATCTACTTTTCTGGGAGAGTCCGCGGCAGCAGCAGCACTTGTGTGTGTGAGAAAGTGTGTGTTTCTAGGTGAGGAGACGAGTTGAAAGCAGCTGAGAACATGAGGCCGCTTCTTCTTGGTGAGTGACTCTACCAACACCGTTTCTACTGGTTTAAAATCTAACATTTGTGTGTTTTCTTTATGGTAGGTGTATTTGACTCCGTTGTTGCTATTGTGGTTAGCTTGAATGGCGTGTAAGTTAAGATGCACAGAGCACAGCCCAGGCCTCTTGTCGTTTGGTCAATGAATTAATAAACGACTATTTCACTTCCTTTATACATTTTGCAGTAATCGTGCATATATGTCTCATTTTCATGCGCCTATTTTAACGCGTACTTGCGCTCGTGTGAGACTTTACTGAACACATTTGAGCATTCATTGTCTGGAGTAAACCTTTTGTATCTTCATCTTCTCCTCCAGCAGTGTTGGGCTGCTCCCTGGTCCTGTCCATCCAAGCTTTGTACACATCTAGTGACGATGTTATCGAGCTCACCCCCTCCAACTTCAACAAGGACGTGATCCAGAGTGACAGCTTGTGGCTGGTTGAGTTTTACGCTCCTTGGTGAGTCCTTACAACTGTGATGGCCATTATTCAGAGCTAACAAGTGTCTCCAGATCACCAACAGTAGTGGCACAGTGATAATAGTTTCATTTCATGCATCCTATAATGACATTTGAAAGTGAAACATCAACTTTACGCATGATTAGATGAAACTCTAGAGACTTGTATGCAAAGTAGGTACCTTATCTTTGGGCTATCCAGCCCAAGGAGTTTATTTGTAGAGCACAATCTCATGCAAAGGCTGTTTAAAGTGCTTTTCAGGGGTGTGCAGACTGTCCAAACATTTTTTTATCATAGATATGCGCAGGCAGCACAATCACACTCACACACACTCACACCAATTAAAAGCTAAATTGTACAGTTTGTTCTTGAAAGTTCCCCAATTTTAATTGGAACAAGAAAATTTTACTTGTACTGGGTAATCTTTTACTTTTACTTTACTTTACTTGGCAGACGCTTTTATCCAAAGCGGCTTACAAGGAGATCTGCCAATCTGCCAAGTCAGTGACCGTAAATCATGTCATGGGTCAGACCATAAAGTGCTTTATGACACTTTAGCCAGTGAAGATGTGCACAACTAAAGTCTATGTAAATGGAAGGTGTTAAATATTTGCTGGATGTGTTAATATGGGATCATTTGGTTCAGTGACTCATTGGACTGACAAACACTTGCGATGCACCAAAGCACAAAATGAATATTTTCTGATCAAATATAATGTTTCAGGATTAGAATACTGTTTGTATCTTTCTCATCGCCACTGTGTGTCTCCTGTAAAACTAAACTACAAGCATAAAATCCTACACATCAGTATGAATTTGACATAGCATTCACTGCATCACCTCTGTTTATCATTGCAGGTGTGGCCACTGTCAGAGTTTAGCTCCAGAGTGGAAGAAAGCAGCCACAGCCCTCAAGGTAAACAGAACATCTGTGGTCATCTTAACATTCATCATTTAATACTTCTGTTGTTAGTCAAGAGGAAAATTACTTGAGTTAGGCAAGTGTGATGATAAAAATCAATTTCAGTCACCTACAACAGTCTTTCCTTAAATACCAGAAAAATACAACACAATTACTAAGATATAGCTTAAAGCTTTGTTACACCTAAAATGTTTAGAAGTGTAACTCAGCAGTGAGAATTACAGCAAACAGAGGTGTGAGACATCTACAGATATAGGACAGTACTCAAATATGAATATAATTGTCTCTTTTACACTTTTCTGAATATGCTTATCATAATTTATCGACATTCATATATAAGTGTCTGTTCCCCTTGTTCATTCACATGCAGAGCTGTGAGTGTTATGTGATGAAAATTAACACATTTTCTATATTTAGCTGTAATTAAAAGTTGACAGTGCAAAGTGTTAACCCGTTTGTTGTGCAATTCTTTAGGGAATTGTCAAGGTTGGTGCTGTAGATGCAGACCAGCACAAGTCACTGGGTGGTCAGTATGGCGTGAGAGGTTTCCCCACCATCAAGATCTTCGGAGCAAATAAGAACAAACCAGAGGAGTACCAAGGTACAGCTGTGTCTCTTGAACATGCAGCTTTGCAGTTTGTAAATTTGACATCTGCCTACATAGTGAAATGCTGCTAAATAATAGTTTCTTGCAGAATAGTTCAGATAAAAAGGAACGTAGGTGTCAAGGAGGAGGAGACACACTTGTACTTCATCCTTTTTCAGTAAATTGTTTGTTTTGGAATGAAACAAAATGTTTTTGAGACCCTGGATCTGGCAGACCTTTAGGCATACATAATGAAGTGCTGTAATAACAGAAGTCTGCATGTTTTTTAACCCTCAGGTGGACGCAGTAGCCAGGCCATTGTGGATGGAGCCATGAACACTTTGCGCAGTCTGGTGAAAGACAGGCTGAGTGGCAAGTCTGGCAGCTCTGGCTACAACAAGCAGGTACAGGAAGTAGTAAACCTGTATGGTAGCTTTTTATTGCAGTTTTGAAATTGGAAACACTTAACTGAACATGGTCAAGTAACACTCAACTGCCCTCTAGCAGAGTGGTGGTGGCAGCAGTGGTGGCAGCAAGAAGGATGTGGTTGAGCTCACTGATGACAACTTTGACAAGATGGTGTTGGAGAGTAATGATGTGTGGATGGTGGAGTTTTTCGCCCCCTGGTGTGGACACTGCAAGAAGTAAGTTTGGCGCCTGACGCAGTCCATCCTGAGCGTTAGAAAAAAGTGAAACCCCAATTTTAGGACCAGACCTGAAATCTCAAAGGTAAATATCATCTTTGAGATTTCAGCCATCCCAGCACAAGTTAATAAAGGTAATATATTCTTTGTGCTGCTCAGAGCACTGAAAAGTGCTGAACAACAGGTTTTTCTTTTGGAAACAATGTCCCAGTAAATCTGCATAATCCACAGGCTTTGCCTTTCTTCTACTTTAGTAAGCAAAAACTGTTAAGTGTAGTCTGAGCCTCGTTATTCCTTAACTATGTGAACCCATTTTGCAGCTTTATTGCATTATATACATTTGACGTCTGTATTACTGAAGCAGAGATGATTCCATTGATAAAATATCATATTTGCAATTTAGGTTATAAATTGGTTTCTATCCCAGTGAATTTTTTTTTTTTACAGAAATCATATAATATTATATGTCAGACTCATAATTTTGAGGGAAATTATAAATTGTCTATTGTAAAATAAAACTCTGTATATAGCGGTGGTTCCCAAACTCAGATCTCTGGGCCCCCTCTTACCCTGCTTGTTTTCCCATGTCCCTGCACTACCTACTGCTGATTACTTCAGATGTGTTAAGTCAATCAGAAGCTGAAACCATCTCAGATGAAGTTGGAGTAGGGACAAACTTATTTGGTATCTCCCAGCTTCTGTTGACTGAACACACCTGATCCAGGGAATCCGTGGTGGGTAGGGCAGGGATAGTTGGAAAGCCAGCAGGGCTGGGGGGGCCCAAGGATGGAGTTTGCGAGCCTTTGGTATATATTATTATGCTCAGTTTTAACTTAATCATCTCTCTTCTGTTGTCAATAGCCTGGAGCCTGAGTGGGCAGCTGCAGCCACAGCTGTCAAGGAACAGAGCAAGGGCAAAGTGCGCCTTGGAGCCGTGGATGCTACTGTGCACCAGGTTCTGTCCAGCCGCTATGGGGTAAGTCGTTATATAAGTTCAACTACATTTAAATAGTCAAATTAGAAGAAAATGATCTGCTGGCCACTAAGTCTCAGGATGGGTAGTTATTGCATATTTGCATATGTGGCTTTAATCTTCAAAGTTGAACTGGCAAATCTTAATCTATTCTTATCAGTGTTTTTTAATGAACGCAGTTATTCATATCATGCTGCTGCAGCTAGTAAATGTATTACTGTGAATGTAGCCCCAGCTTTCTGCTGCTTTGGTTGCAGTAAAGAGGCATATGATCCGAAAGCAAAGCAAAGAATATATTAGCAAAAAATATTAGTGTCCTTTTTAAGAGTTTTGATGCAGTTACATATGCACTAATAACATCTCGGTTTCAACAGAAATTGAGATAATAGTTGAGTCCTGCTAGCAAATGATAAATTAAATATGGAATTGTATGGAATTTTGCCTTCCTAACCCTAAACTTAAGAAATTTGTTTTTGTGTATTTGTAGATCCGTGGATTTCCCTCCATTAAGATTTTCCGCAAAGGTGAGGAGCCAGAGGACTACCAGGGAGGACGCTCCCGTGGTGACATCATTGAGAAGGCTTTGGATCTGTTCTCTGATAATGCCCCTGCTCCTGAACTGCTGGAGGTCAGTACAGTCATGTGGTAATGAGCATCTGGTTTGTTTATGCCTTGTCCAGCTATTTTGCCACTTTGGAACACGTCCAAAAATTATTGTCAGTTTTAAGCATTACAAGTGAAAAAGAAAAGAAACTTCAACTCTGTCACCCTCCCCTCCCTTTAAGGTAGACTGAAAATGAAAAATGAATTTATGCAAATTCACATAAAACATTACACTTGTGGCAATCTTGTCTCTCAGATCCTCAATGAAGACGTCTTGAAGAATACCTGTGAGGACAGTCAGTTGTGTATAATCGCTGTCCTGCCACACATCCTGGACACAGGTGAGATCACACATCTCACACAAATGGTAGCTCAGATGAGATAGACGCAGTAACTCTTTCTCGTTCCCCAGTAACTCACCATCCACGGTCCTTGTATTTAAACAGGCGCAGCTGGTAGAAATGACTATCTGCAGGTGATGATGAAGATGGCTGATAAGTACAAGAAGAAGATGTGGGGGTAAGGATGTTAGACCAGTTATTGATTATTGCTCAGTTTGATTAATTATGACTGACTAATGGACTACTCTCCCTTCATCAGCTGGCTGTGGACTGAGGCAGGAGCCCAGATGGAGCTGGAGTCCTCTTTGGGTATTGGTGGATTTGGCTACCCTGCCATGGCTGCCATCAACACACGCAAGATGAAATTTGCTCTCCTGAGGGGCTCCTTCAGTGAGACTGGCATTCATGAGTTCCTCAGGTAGGTGGTGCGCCTGTCTCTTCTTGCCTAACTATTAAAATTAAAACAAAAGCACACTTCATAGAAGGCTGAATTTGGGGGCTCACTTGGTTTATCTTCTCCTCAGGGAGCTGTCTGTGGGCCGTGGCTCGACTGCCACATTGGGAGGCGGGGCCATGCCTAAGATTTACAGTGTTGAACCCTGGGATGGCAAGGATGGACAGGTGAGTGGGAGAGTCAGTCGTTTCATAAATGTTCCTACTATGTATAACAGGTTTGATACTTTTTAACTCATACCCCATGTTTTACTTTCTGCACAGCCAACACCTACAACTATGTTTGCACTGTACAGACTAATCAACCTTGTAATCTGGGTGCTCACACGTAAACCCGAAACCCTTCCAGTTGATTTTGTGTATTGACACTTCCACTTTAGGGTACATCAAGTATCATTTTGATTTGTTGCAACAGACCAAACCTTCTGACATGCCAGAAGTTTGACTGATAATCTGAAACAGTACTTAATCTATATAATGATGTCTTGAAAGTAAATCTAAAGTAAATAAAATATGAAGTAAACCTCTGCCTGCTTCTCGCTGCCTCTGTATTGCAAATATGCACCCAGAGGTATATATCGAGAAACTCTAGAAAGCAAGAAAGTCTTACAGGCAAACCGTCCTTTGAAAATGTTTTCTTTTAATCCCTACTGATCTAAAGATGTGGTATTTGGTATCAATAAACAGGTCAGAGGGCACTTTTCGTGCTTAGCTTAATCTTTGCTGTGTCTTTATTTTAAACTCTTGTCATCCTCAGCTTCCTGTGGAGGAAGACTACGACCTCAGTGACGTAGACCTGGATGATGACTTTGAGAAGGATGAGTTGTGAGTCCAAATGGGGCAGGATCTGAGCCAGATTTCCTTGGTTGGATCTGGTCTGATCCCGCATGACCCGCCTCTCCTCTCCTGTGGACGAATGGGAGGCCCGGTCGCCCAGTTACTGAAATACTCAAGAAAAGACACCTGCAGTTTCTCACATCATTTTTGTCAGTCACATGGGGACAGGAGGGAGGGGGGAGTGTGTGTGTGTGTGTGTGTGTGTGTGTGTGTGTCATTTCCCTGGAGTGAACTCTGCCTCACGTACCTGCTGAACATTAGAAGCTGTGTATTTATATGGCTGTCGCCAGCTGAGGAGAGGAGGAGGAGGAGGAGGTTCTGAATGTGGCATTTCAGTTGTTCAAGTCTTTTTCAAACATTGGTCCCTCTTCAGCCTTCCCCACGCACATATTTTAATGTGGACTTGTGAAAGTAACACTTCATTGTCCAATGGTGTGACTAAATATATTTTCTTTCTCTTTTTAAATCAGTGACTGAGAATCTTGGTGGGTTTGCATAATGTCTGTCCAGGACAAGGGGTTACTGTGGGACTTCTTGTGTAGATTTTTCTTACACGACTTTATTTCAATTGTGTGAAAACAAAATGACATTTTTGTTACAAAAATAAAAAGGAATAAAAACAATCACAGCGTCTTTATTAACGTAACTGTTACAATATCAGAAAATGCATATCACTGAGCGCATGCAATACCAAATCATATGGAGCTTATTCAGAATTGTAACTTGGTAAGATACTGTTGATATGCTGAACAACAATAACACAACACATTAAAGTCCAATCAAATTATACCAAGTGATAACATGTAACATAATGGGAGACGTAATACTTCCAAGCATGTAATGCAGTCAATATAAATGTATGATATGGCACTTCACTCATGGAGAACAGTTAAAAACCATTTCAAGGCAAGAGAGTTTTAGAGTTAAACAGAATATACAAACTAAAAAGCAAAAGCACATCATAGTCCCCGGAGGAGCCACGCTGACAAAAGACAAGTATCTGTTAATGTAAACATTAAGACATGGAGTGCTGTAAAAATGAAAGGGTGGTCTGGTTAGGAGGGTGTGATGATGACCAAAGCCTCTTGTCAGGTGTACAGCATAAAGCTGGATGAATGCAGCTGTGTGTTTTAGAGAGTGTGTCATTGTCTCTGCCCTCAGAACTGACGAGAGGCTCCTTGATCCGACTGCAGCAGTCTGACAATGGACGGGTCGCTCTTGGCACCTTTAATGAATTCCTCCAAAGACAATCTTCCTGTGGAGCAGTGCCAGAAAAAAATAATCTCTGTCACTAGTAGTCGAACATGCGACAGAGGAATCATTCAACAAGCAATGTCTTATGTTCCGATTGAACTCATGTGCCTTGCTGTCATAAAACCATTTTACAATCAAGATAAATTACAATACTTACATCTTCACAATTTGTTAACTTACAACTTAGAGTAAACTGCATTAACCATTTTATAACTGACTGATTCTATCAACCAGCAGGTGATGCTGTTGTGCTAGTTTGCTAGTTAATTTGAACTTTGACAAAACGCAGGTATACGCACTGCAATTTTTTTTACCAGATATGAATACAGGTATTATATCTAATAATATTACTGATGTCAACACTGAAGACGATTCATGAGAATATCAAATGGCTAATTCCTTTCATAGTATATAGTATAATAAGACATTAAAAAATGTATTTAAATACATAAATGTAATTTTTCAATATAAATGTTATGTGTGTTACTGAGATTGTTGTCTAAACAGGTGACACATACAAATGTACATTTTTACCCAGTGTGTCTACACTGCAAATAAAACTTCTAAGCAACCAAATATAATAAGCACAGCAAGTGTTGAAAATGTTTCCATGGCTTCATTTAAATTTTGACTAATCTGCTGCAAAGATAAAATAGAGTACAGTTTGTTTGGAGAAACTTCACCTTTCTGTGACACAGCATCCTGTGAATTGCATTAGGAAGGAGGGTTAACTGGGTTTTGGTGGATTTACCCTGCATTACAGCCGTAGCCGTGGGCCTGTTCTGTTTTAACATGTGATGTTATAAAACTCCAGAAACATACACACATATAGTTGAACCTGCAGACCTTCTGAATCCCCTGCTGCTGAAACAAACTGCTCTGCTGCCTCATGCTCTAAATATCTTACTGAGGCGTCGAATGCATTCAGGACTTGTGAAGTACGTAAGTGCACATCACGAGTGTCGCATCACCTTTTCATCGCTGTCAACCTGTAGGCACTCAAGTCGCTCAGCAGGTTAAGATACAAACCATAAACGCTGTTAATGATTTTGTTAGGTCATGTTGTTATATTACATCATATTTCCCTTGATGACTGCAACATCTGCCATCTTTCCTGCTACTCTCTTAACTGCTCTGTAGTTGTGATGCAGGGCTGTTACCTAATTAATCCTTCATAATATGTCGCATTTTTGGCTGTTAAAATGTGATGTGTTTCTTTACAAATGCAAGATACTAACTCATTGCCCATCTGTAACTGTTTAGCCCTTGACATAAACAGTGTAAAGTAACTGGGCCACTTTAGTCGACTTTTTTTTTTTTTCACTTTCTTAGTTTTACTTTGAGTTTGCAGCTGTAAGCACGAAAGACCAGGACATGATTATTTTAAAAAGTGCTGCACATCTGGTCTGCGAGAAACTCTACCAAACTATTTCCTGTAAGAGGAACCAGAGTAAGAAGGTGTAAAGCATTACACTTTCAGTATTAACAGTGACAGATGTTTTACCTTTATACAGTGCCACTTGTATGTATGCTTTTGTGGAGAAATATCATAACCACCAGTCTTACCATCATTGTCAATGTCCATCTGTCTGAAGATTTTATCTGTCCTTTTCTCTGGTGTTGATTCATCCTCAGGCATCTTCATCACCGACGACACCATCTTGTAAATTGCCTACATAAGAGGGCAAAAATAATTGCTGTTATGTGAATTTTTTGTTTTTTTGTTTATCTGTTTGGAGCCTTTGGGCCTTAATGATGAAAAATAACATGTTTCCACCTGTTACATGTTTGCTGCATGTATTGTCTGAATGCCTTGACCTGTTTTCTGTTGCTACTCTGTAATGATGTTTCTCTAGCAACTAAAACTCATCCTGTTATTGCACACGCTGTATGTTAATCTCAACAGATAAGTCAGATGTATTGAAAGAATGTGTATATTTGTCCATCTTCTAAAACGTCACACATTTCATCTAAAGATCTTTGATAAAGATGTTTTGATGAACAGGTGAATCCTGCGTTATACAGTACAGTACTTTGTGTGTGTGTGTGTTTTCACATTCATTTGTATCCACAAACACAAAGGACTGAGCCAATATTGATACGGCTCCACAGGCTGCTCAGCTCACCATATTGGAAGAGTAAATATAGCCACAGTGATAAGAAAAAAACAGAAAGGGCAGCCTGTGTTCATGAGGTGAGGTGAAGATGAATGTGCAAATGAATACCAAGCCTAAAAGCAGTTATTAGACGGTGAGCTAAAATGCATATATTTAAACTGTATATACTGTAATTTAAACAGCACACAATCCCCTATGGCAGCTGCAGAGATGTTAAAATGTGCTGCTTTTCTTTGTCTTATGTGATTGTAAAATCAAAGATGTCACAATAGAATTAAACAAACCCTGGAATATTATAGACCATGCAAATAATACATTAATCAAGAAAACAATAGAAAACATATAGACTAAACTAAAATCTGCTAACACCAAAGAAAACTGATAAGATAGAATATGTCTTGTTTCACCCCATCAGACCTAAAATGTTGATAAAGAAAAACTGCTAAAAAGCTTTAAATATACTATAATACTATATTTGATCTGTACTAATAAAATCTTTAGATCTCAAAGAGGATGCAGACTTAGGTGACCGTAATCCAGACTAGATAAGGAATTTGATCTGGTACACACAGGTCAATGAAAAACCCCTATCCTGTAGTAGGGGTCATGATGTTTGTCCTCACCTGAACTATCTCCAGCATCTCTGCCCGGCTGATATACCCATTCCCGTCCAGGTCATACATGCTAAAGGCCCAGCGCAGCTTCTGCTCCAGCCCACCACGAGACGTTACGCTCAGGGCAATGATGAACTCCCTGAAATCAATGGTGGCATCGCCGTTTGTGTCAAATGTACGAAAGACGTGCTCAGCAAACTTTGAGGCATCTCCATAGGGGAAGAAGTTGGCGTAAATCTTCTTGAACTCCTCCACAGTCAGGTGGCCCGTGGGACAGTCCTTGAGGAAGCCGCGGTACCACTCCTGCAACTCGTTGTCAGTAAACTCTGTGTTTTCTCTCAGGTCGTTCAGGACCTCAGGCCGCAGTTTGCTGTTCTGTTTCCCCATGACACAGCACTCTCTCAGACAGGCAGGTAGCTGGGCTGTTGTTTCTAGCTTCTCCTTTCTTCCTGTGCTTTTACTCTTGGCGTCGAGGGCTGCCCGGCTTCCTCTCCTCCTGCAGGACACAAACAACCATCATTAATATCCTTGTGCGAATATTATAAATGATTCATGGGTTCAATAATTACTGAGTTTGCAGCAGTGTTTTATCATTAAACATGGGTTAAAGATGCTTCTTAGGCAACCAAGCTGAGGGAGAAAATCTGGACAGTTGATGTCCCCACACAGGGAGAAAATAGAGATAAGATTACAACTTATATATCATCAGGACACGTGTGTATGTTATGGGAGGTGGCCTGGTCTCCGTGGATACAGTATTCATCCTATGGTAAGGTGGTAATTTATCGACTCTTCACTGCACAGTGGAAAGACAAGTGTCCCGGGGCTTTGTAATTCTCGGTAAAGCCACTTTCTAAAAGGTCAGGCTGATACTGACTCTTACTGAGACAGCCAGGTATTCACCTCGACAATAATCCCCATTTTTATGTGAAAATAGATATTCTAATTGATTTTAAGCAGGTGGAGTCCGTGTACTGATGAAAGAGAAACACAAAAGATGGCTTAAAAAATACCAATGCTAACAAGCACATGAAGCATTTGACCACCTGGGCCTATTCACCTTTGGTTTCTGTGGTTTGTCTAAATTCTGTTTCCATGGTTATTTAGCAAAATCTGTATGCTTATTCTTATTATCTTATTCATGTATGCAGGGGTATTCATTGGGGATATGAGGATGCATAAACACATCACATTCAGAATAAAGCCATAATAGTACAGTAAGTATTACACTTGCATCTCACTGATGAAGCAGAAGAAAACATGGGTGTATAAAGGTTGTGATGCTTACAGAGTTAACAAGGTGTAGTGGGATAGAATTCATTTCCCACAAAGGGAAACGAGAAATATCTCTCATAACTTTTGTCAACATGGAAAAAAGAAATCCATGTGTGTTTTCCCTCTTACTACTAAGACACTACTAACACTACTAACTACTAGTTAGACTAGTGCCACTGTGTTGAAGAAAGAAAGAAACAAATATTAATAACAACACTTGAAAAAATGGCAAAAGGTAACATAAAAAAACAGTTGAAATCAAATGACTACAACTTTGAAATCTAAATGTTAAGGAATAAAACAGTCAAACCTGAACAAATCTTTTTACAACATGTACAGTATCTGGTAAAGAGTGAGTGGGAGGGACAGAGAGAGAAATGTGTGTGGGCAGTGAGGAAGAAAGAATGGAAAAAGTATGATACATACAAAGAAAAACTGTTTCCAGCTATACTGTATGAGCTGTTTTGCTAGTACCAGTGTTTCAATTACATAATGGTCCCTCTGAATAACACTTCCACCCCTCTGTGTTACCTATAATGAATTTATGGAAGAGAGAGAGAGATGTATTATCCCCATGTTCTCTCTCTTTCCGTTATTAAAATCCCATCTCTGGGATATTGGCACCAGAACGATCCTGACGTAGAACAAATGAGAGCGGTGCGAATCTGGATGAGGTGTTTTCTACACGCGAACACCCTCATTTCTCATAATTGTCACACGAGTGTAATTTCCTGCACTTTTATGAATCACAGTCATCAAATAAGATGAGTGACAGCCAGTGACACAAACTCTTAAAAATATCATTCAGGCTTGTAGATGGAAAAGAAACCACTAAGACCAGGTGCACAATACATTAATAGTACAGTTCATTTCTTACCCTAGATACTTATTCATGTACAATAAATTATGAAATCAGCAACTCAGAAACTGGCTATCTATTAAAATGTCAAACACTGAAGAATGTCAAAATCCTGTTTCTCAAATGAGGCCAAATGTGTTTTTAACAATTAGAATTTTGAAAATTACAGAGCCATAGTATTTCTACAATTCTACATTGTTTCACATTTTGT
This sequence comes from Sandelia bainsii, assembly GCA_032362345.1. Taxonomy (NCBI): domain Eukaryota; kingdom Metazoa; phylum Chordata; class Actinopteri; order Anabantiformes; family Anabantidae; genus Sandelia; species Sandelia bainsii. The sequence continues at coordinate 13,421,255 of JAUMHL010000017.1, forward strand.
TGGAGACATTGAGAGAAGACTTGAACAGTTTTTTTGATGCTGCTTTATGCTAAATGCCACATGTTAAAATGCTAATATTCTCACAACAACACTGCTAGTATGCTGATATAGGTTGATACAGGATTATATGATCCCTTATTAATCTTTGTAGCAAGCTTGCAGGTGTGACCTACTAAAATAAAAGTGATGTGAAGACTTTGTTTAGACTTTGTCTAGGCTGTGATATAAAGGCCTGCAGGCCTGACCAGTGTCCTTCCGCTCTATCATACAACAGGATGAGGAAGTGGCAGCACCTCCTCAGCTATGGGTCACAAGGACTTTTCCAGGACAGCTCAGTGTGCAGGCTGAGCTGGAGCAGACATAAATATGGGTGTTGCTATTTATTCCCTCCAACACACAAAACCACAAGAAACTAGAAGATTCTAGGCTGGAGGAGTGAAAAGTGCTGCTCTGGTGTTTCAAGAAGTTCTGAGGCTAAATTAAGAGTTTACATCCTTTGGTCAGAAAATAGCACAACAGTGTGTACTTTGTTAAAAACACAGTTAGTTAAAATTATACAGAGACATTTATCAAAGATGTAGATTCCAGTGAAATGTGCTCACTAAAGCCTAGACTCCCACGAGTAAAATGTGGGTTGCAATTAAAGCTTATTCTATATTCTTTTAGCAAATTTCTTTTTAGGATAACAGAGAGGGAGTAGGATGATTTTTGGGCATTTGATCAAGCAAATATCTGGGCAAGTCTTAAGTGTAAACAGTTGTCTGATGAAATACTGCTGCAAGAAAACTGCTGTGTCTATTTCAGGCTTCTATGGTTCACTGTTACCTTCCTGAGTTCGGTGGTCATCTTGATCCACATTTGTGCTTCTAAAATGTAAGTGATACCTAAACATGCACGCAGGCTTGCACTTGAGATTGTACATGACGATTTAGAAGTTTATAAGTTTCCCCTGCTGGGGCAATTTTGATGTGTTTTTTTTTAAAGTAGCTACTTGCTGCAGTGGAATATGTTTTGAAATGTGTATCATACATAACTTCTAGATATTGTTTTAACATTCACACGACCTTCTTGACAGCCTGTGAGAGTTGCTTCATACTATACTTTCCACAACGGCCCGAGATCTGCATTCCATATGCAGTGTTTGCAATCCCTCGATTACGCAGCAACAGCCTCCCTCCTCGTCCCCAACCCCCATCTCTGTTTTGTATGGTGCACTTTTTTCCAGTGGGTTCCCTGCTTAATGAGACTGTTTCACACGGGCTTCACTGCAGCATGCATCCCCCACTTTATGGAGGATCCCTGAAAATTTCTGACTAGGCCTGTCTCACTGCTGTTTGCCATTCTTAAGGCCCACCTCATTTCCTGTGTAATAGCTTGTCACAACAATGAAAGTCTTCTTTTTAGCAGATGATCATTACACAATGTACAGCAAAGAAGACATTCCTAAAATAGTCAGAACTGAAGAGAGGAAGGGTGTATCTGTTGTTGTTGTGTATCTGTGAGCACACAGATGCACATGGGGGGAGTTGGACAGCCAATATAAAGGAAGGCAACTGGTGTCAGTTTCCATCCAACTTCAACCTCAAACAAAGTTTATCAATCACTTGAAAACCCTCTAATTTTTGTTTTGTTTTTTCATAACACTGAACAGACTGAACATACATTTCATTATGTAACATGCCTAATTTCCATTTGGCATAAACATAACAGGGAAAATATTGCCTCTTTTGACTGGAATGTAAATCAAACAAACTAATATGGTTCAGTGAACAGATAGAAAGCAGACTTCCCATTTTAGTGGTGCGTGTCGCCTGCTGTGCTGTAGATGAGCAGAGCTGCACTGCAGCCAGAACTACTGTGTAGTGCTGGTAACTAAGGTCCCATCAGGTGGGTGAGGAGTTGGTGCAGCGTAAAAGAAAGCAAAAAGAGATAAATTAGCTCTCCAGTTATTCTTGCTTCCAGCGCTGTGTCGTCTCTGAACGAATGTCAGAGAAAATCATGCAGTGGATCAGGATGAAGTCCCCTGACACACCAGTAGTCAAGGCAACAGGATAGTAGTGCTAAGGTTTATGAGGAGGAGGCGGTGTAACTATCAATCTGGGGAACACACAGGGCAAGAGATATATCAAGACTGTAGAAACAAGAACTTTTTTGGTGTGTGTGTGTGCGTATTTAAAATGTTAAAATTCTGTCCAATATAATAATAGCACTTTTCTTACAGTGTTCAGGATAATCCACAATGATTTCTGCATCAAGTGGCTGATAATTGTCAAAATTACATATTTTAAAAGGAACTGAAAATGTATTATGCTTATTTTTCTTTTACCAGTGAGTTTGTAAGAATGTTTGTCATCAGTTGTTCAACTGGTGAGTTGGCCTGTTTAATTCTGGATGCACACTCTTCGCATGTTGGCTTTGTTCCTGTTATTAAAAACTGTGAGATACAACAATCACAACAGTGCAGCATAGTACTTGAAATTAGTGGGTTGGCAGGCGTAATTATGGCAAGACAGCATTTAAAGGTCTGGAATCGTACTGCATGAAAAACAGCCTGATGCACCTTTACCTGTAGGTCTTCGTCCATGGACCTACTTATTGATCAGTATTTATATCATACAGTCTGGTATCAGTATATAATACCACCAGGTGGTCGTAATGCTGTGGCTGATCAGTGTACAAAAGATCCCAATAAGACAAATTTCTTGTCTAACAAAACAATCTGAGCTATATCACAGCGACATTAGTTCGCTGTTATATTAATAAATGATTTGTTAAAAAATGTGTTTTACTGTTCAAAGCACTTTAAATGGTTGTGCATACATTATAAATAACCCAATAATTTCAACCATATTGCCCAGCACTATTTGTCAAACATAAATATTAATTACATTTATTCAGGATTTATTTACAGTATGTTTCCATTTACTTGTACAACTTGCACTGATTGAAAAGGTATTTTTGAGTCTTCATGTATTTTAAAATATTTTGAAGTGTAGGTGTGATGTAGTTTAGTCTTTTTATGGGTGTAGCCCTTGTAACACCCTCCTGTCTTAGGGAAACTGACACAGCGCTCCAGAGTAGACTCACCACTGGACAGGGCTGACCATTACTGTAGCTTTAACCCACCTAAGTATATATATATATTTGTTTTTTTTTTTCAATAAAGTCGTGTACACTTACCTGTGTTAGAAGTAACAGTTGTTTATGGGTCTTCTGACTGAAAAGTCCACTTCCCCACTTCCCCGACAGATAAACTTACAGTGGTCTAACCTAACACCTCCTCCTACTGATAAACCTCTAAAATCCAACACGAGAATAATCTAAGATGCTCGTCTGACTTTCATAGTCGGATGACACTTGTTGGGGAAAAAAATCAGACCAGATCAGTTTTATTAAGTAGGTTTTTCTCGGTCCGATCTGCCTCCCGTTCCCAGTGTAGCGGGTTTATCAGTAGTGGAAGATGTGGCACAGAGCTCGGTTTTCATCCGACTCGCCCAAGTAACCAGTGAAGGGTTTTCTTTTCTCCATATGGCTGCAAGAGGACTGAACACGTTGTGTAAAGACAAATACTTAGAATTACTATCAATGTAAATATCGCTGTTATTTGAATTACCTTTATAAAGATTCACTCCTTTGTAGTTTGTGTGTTATTTTAATAAAAATCCCCCTACACACCGTTTGGTTCCGTCCACACCCGCTCCTTCCATCGTAGGAACAGTCGAAGCAGCGTCCTGTGGAAAATTATCACTGGTGACTATTATTAGCGCAATATCTAAAATAAACTGCTCACATTTGAGGGGAAATCTTGATAGAGGAAGAAGAAACATTTCGCAACACTCTCAAATATCCATACATACATAAATTAATGTTAAAAACTGGTGTTCGCTGATAACTTTAAGGTAACAAAGCTATTGTAGATGAAGGTACAGTATATATAGTAGAGTATGACTTCCTGTAGGAAGTGAGCTCACTTCTATTAGACTCTTAAGACGCATAAACATGCATGAGGTAAACAAAAACCCTGCACGCTCCATGAAGACAGAGACATGTTTGTGTTATGTTTTCCTGCTGGAACTACTGACAGCCTTCATTTTTACCTCAAAACAACCTATAAACTAACTCCTTGTAATGTTTGTGGGACAAGCTGCACTTCTCTTTTACATAATGAAGTAGTAACTTATTTATTATCCCTCCCCAGTATGATTTCTATCAGTTTCTCTGAAGAGTCATACCCCACCAGATCATAGAAACTTCTCTTGTGTAGGCTTAAATGACACTGCAGGCAGGGTGGTGTGTCAGCATTTCAGTGAGTGGATAAATAATTAACTGTGTGTCTGTGTGTATATATATGCATGCATGTGTGTGTGTGTGTGTGTGTGTGGCTTCCTGAAGCCCGACACCTGTTTCTATACACACATGGAGTGTTTGTCTCTACCTAAGAGTGAGTACAATACAGGACAAGGAGGGGGTTCGGGGCAGTGATAAAGTAGTCTGAGGTTGCTTTTGTTGCTGTTGCTAATTTGCAACTTAGTGCTGCCACAAGCCCATCGTCGTTGGAGGAAAAATGATGAAACGTGTAGTCAAGAGTTAAGTTATTTAGAAAAGAAAAATAAGATCATTACACATATTTTGTGAGACTATATACCACATTAAAAATAGCTTATAATTTTGCCGCAACACATTAATGGGCAGCTTCACTGATTTTCAACTTCATTCTAAGAATGTGTATCAGTGATATTAACCTTCCCCCTACCTTCTCTATAAAAAAAATTGTTCTGCTTCTAGCTAATAGCATCTTGTTGCTCACACTATAGAGCTTGTGGTCTTGGTGTGGTCTTGATGTCATCTTCGCCAAATGAAATCAGAGAGAGAGAGAGCAGAGAGATATTTAATTTGAGGCAGGCAGAGGGAAGTTTAATATGACACATACTCCCCACATACATATATATATGTATATATGTATATATTCCTCCACCAATGTAAACTTCAAGACATTAAGTAAGGATTCAAAACCTTCACCATGACAACTGAGCAAATTCCATATGCTAATAAAAACCATTAGATGTACTTGTAAGTACACCATGAATTAAGTTTTTCTTGTAATGATTCTCTGATCTCCAGCTGAGAATACCTGTTGTATTATGAATGTAGTCAAAAGTTTATAAAGAAAGACACAGTGTAGTTATAAGAAGATACTGTATGATGAACTCTTGTGTTGTTCTGCAGAAACATTATGATCCACTAGATGCTGCTAACAGCCCTTCAGTAAGTCGGTCTTGTCCTGAAGCTTGAACACAGCTGATGGATGGGCTTTGTGAATTCAGACAGGTCTGTTTATTTGTGCTAGGGGTGTTTATGGTCACAGTCCCTTTCCAGCCAATGACTAAAGAGAATTCTGTGTTAGGATGTAGTGGTGCCATATTGTGTGAGTTGTTCGTATTTCAGATATGTTCATGCAGACATTGATGCATTAACACACAGCTATACAGTCACATACACACACAGACACAGATCTCATACTGTTTTGTTCTTAAACTGACAAATGATGAATGTTTCCTTTTAAAGTGTTAAAGGTTGTTCATTAAAAACACAACATAAATGGCTTAATTCCATTTATTTGCCAAAGAGAGTAAATCAAACGCTTTTGTAACCTTTTGCTTGTAATAAAAATCCCCACCCAGTTATTGATTTTGTGTCAATATCTTCAGAAATAAGTTACAAATTCTGTAAAACAGCCCAAACGTTTCTTAACATGTAAAAACACCTCAGAAAAAAGCACAGTGTGTTTCTCTCAGAAAAATTACAATAATTTCAGAAACAATTTTTACTTCATGTAGTATTTTCAGGTTGCCTGACTACATAGCACCTTGCTGTGATGTAACGGTTGACCCAAAAGGATTTTATACTGCACTGATGTGAAAAGGTTAGATTAACTGTCCAAGTTCAATTCTATGCATGTTGCACAAATAGTTGTCTTCATAAAGACTAGTTAACCCTCTGTCCTCCTGCTCTGAAAAAACATACATTTCATCTTATGCATTTCTACCGACAAGCACTTATTGCAGCTGTGAGCAGAGTACACAGTCCTCAAATATTGATCTGTCTGCCTTTATTATTAACAGTGTGAGGGACAATGCTCCCCTCTATAGCCCTCTGTCAACATTTAGGGAACATATAGCTCTGAAATCAAGGTTTAACCTGACTGAAGTATAAAACCATGCCCTCTAAATGCTTTTAAATATGTGACACACAACTATTTAGTCTGTGTATTTCACTAAGTCATAAAGTATCCAAACTACTTTCCACAGAGTCCTGGGTGTATACTGTATATAGTATTACAAACAGTGTGCTTAGATTGCTGTTTGGTTCTATGCAGACAATAAAAGTAATCTTCATCTTAAAACAATATAAGACATAAACAAGAAAAATTTTAACACAACACCATCACAGTGTGCACCTGAGTATTTGTTTGACACCTAGTTTGTTCACCTGTTGGTCGATTCCAGAGGGCAGCACTCACACATTTTGACACAATTACAATAAAAACATAACCCTGCTTCATGTGACTAACAAAAGTGCTACTAATGATGTTTTTTTATTGTTATTAGAATTATTTAGACTTTATTCTCCATACACACTTTGTTTTCCTGTTGTTAAATATGTGTTTTCTCTCTTGACTGAATAACCTCTTAAGATAAAAAAAATGTTCTGGAATAAACCCATGTTTGTCAACACTGTGCATGAGTCAAAATGAGTTGTTCATCCTGACTTCTCACATGACTCTAAAATAGTTTTGCTTTCCTATAAATTTTATTTTGCGGGGTTTTTAATGGATTAAGTAGATACTGGATGTGACTTCTAAGCTCATTTTGCTGGTTTTATGATAAACATTAAAAAATGATAATATGTCAGTGTTGTTTTACAGCTTGCTTCCTTTGCTCATTCTGTCTCCGGGCATCTCTATGTTTGCTATGCATTCTGATTATTAACTAATCAGTGACAGGGTTTTAAACGTTTTTTAAGCTTTTATCTTTCTCCTAAACAAAACATATTTTCTGTTTGTGGAGAAACAATGACAGTTTTTCATGTTTGTGGCCTGAGACACTCCATTATATTTCCCCTAGATCCAGTCAGATCCAGTCCGTGCACAATATGAGTGAACTAATGATCTGTGTTTATGACACCTAAAACAAATTTCTCAAAAAAAAAATCATTTTAAACCTCTATAACTGAAAACACATGACTATGCTGCAGACAGTAGTCTGACAGAGTCATGCGGACATACTGATAATCTCCATACATGTGCTATGAAACCTTCAACCTGCATATGGTGCACCACTTCACTTTCTACTGTGCTGTAGTGACAGTGTCATTGCTGCGTACACATTCCTAGAAGTTTCTAGATGTAGAATGATTGTTAGCCAACCACTGTATGACTTAAATGCACAGACAGAGTGTTGTAGTATTTTGATTGAGGGAATGTGTCAGTAATGTTTTTGCCACAAGGTAATACACAACAAGAACTCAATAATAAAGATGTGTTTGCAGTTATTTATGTTATAGGTGATTATCATTTAGTAAAATGCTTACATGAACTTAAATCCATGCTATGTTGTTTAACAGATTTGATTTTAGTGGTTGGTGGGGAAAATAGCATTGATTTGTTACTGGCATACAAGGATGAGCAGTGCATGCTGCTTTGAGTTGAATATAACAATTTTTGACCAGTGTTTGAATTAGACACGTCCATTTACATATGTATCTTAAACAACAGTAGACATTCATCAAAGCAAAATATTCAAACACTAAAACAAATTTGAAATTATTCCTACATTTTATGTAAATGTTTTAATGGTGCTTCTGTGCTTCACATCTAAAGTCACATCCTCATAGGCCCAAGTCCTAAGGTCAGGTGCTGCCCTGGTTCCCAACTAGTTATCTCAAGCTCTGCTGAAAGTCTAAACACACAGCTGCTGATTATATGTACAGTAAATGTATTATTTTACGCATCCTCTAATATTTCTTTAACCTAATTTAGTTGATTCATTTTGATTCAAATACTCTTCTCTCCATATGACCTTAAGATAAAAATGTTAAACAAATATTGTACTGTACTAAAAATGTGGCATAATGTAATCGAAATAATCTAACTAAATAAATAACTATTAAACTATTAAATAAATAATAACCATTAAAAGTGCAACTGAATATTTAGTGCCCAAATAATGCAATGGTTTCCAAACACAGGTTAGGTTTTAAATAACTAAAGACAAAAAAGATCTTCTGCATGGCTTCACTTTAGTTAGTGCTGTGTTATTAGTGCCAGTCCTGAGTAAATCCTTTCAAAATAAAAGCAATAAACCCTTTTCAATTGGAATCAACATGGTATGTTTTAATTTTTAAAGAATGAAACCGATGTTGCAGATATGACAAAAGTAATTTTATGCAGTGGTAGCAGGTAATTAGGGATAGTAATAATGATAATGATAATAATAGGTACTTTATTAATCCCTTGGGGAAATTCTTGTGGACAGGCAGCCACCTTAAAGTGCCAAGGGTTAGGGATTCAGTGTCTTGTCCAGGGACACTTCAACATGTGGCAAGGAATCGGGGGTAACCAGGAACTGAACCACCAACTCCAGGGTTCAGAGGCATCCACTATCAACTGATCCACTGTAACCCCTGGTAGTTGGTCTGTATTTGTGTCTGTCTTTTGGTCCAGACTAAAATATTTTTCAATTTGGAAATTCATTCTCTGAATTCCTCCTTTCGAATGTTATAAAAATCCTTAAATTAAATGCGGAATTCAGTGAGTAGACTGATCCAGCATATCATTGAGAATATGTCAACACTGTACCTTTTCAATGGTAACATGTCATATGCAATGACTTTTACCTGATGTAAATCAGTCTCTCTTTTTTAGCACTTCTAGTAGAAGGAATGAAAACAATAATACAGTACTATTATTGACAAACCGGAGGTCTGAGTCCAGAGTCCCCTGTGAGGTTAGGTTTAGGCAAGAAACGCACTTAGGGTTAGTGAAAGATCATGTTTTGGGTTAAATTTTAATGTAAACCTTGTGTGTAAAGTAGGAACTCTAATGCAATAGCTATCCAAATAATGCTACCCTGAGTTACTAAAGAATTCTTCTATTGACTGAATCAGTAAAATAACAAAATATAGTGTAAATTCTCTGACTTTATCGTCCCAAAACTGTTGTTTGAAATATGGGTTATTTTTCCTCTAATAATGCAGATTCACATATGAATCCTGTTTCTGTGTATATGTTCATGCATACATGCATGTATTCTCTGCACTGTACATGATAAACTTTCACCTGTTTTCACAAAATGGCTATATAAGTGAAGTTTTTATTAGGTTTGGTCAAAAGCTTTGGTGCTATCTGTTGGTTTCTGATAAAGCTGAATAGTAATATGACTTTGAGTGAACATGGTGATTTATGGCAGCGATACCAAGTGCATGACTTCATTGTGTCTGGACTTTCAGCCAATGTTTGCTCAACCAGATTTCCTAATAGGTCAATAAAGTGTTGCTTACTTTATTATGCAGTTAACAGTTCCACAGTTTTTTTGGGATAACAAGATAACAAGAAAACAAACATGTAGCCATTGAATGTATTATGTTGTTGTAATGTATGTAAAATGGGACACTGCTAGGAGACTTCGGCAGCATAGTTTACAACAAATGCATTTTTCCTTTTTTCTTTAAAAAATGTTTAAAAACACAAGCAAAATGGGAAGACCAAATAAAACAATTACAAAACCACAAAATACAATGAGGTGGTTTTAATTTTGTGATAGGTCTAAAATGGATAAATTTACTTTTAAGATAGTTTATACTTGTAACAAGTTTCTCATCCAGCATTTAACAACCACCACCATCAAGCAAATGTGCAGTTATGTGGTCTCAGAGTAACATATTATGTTTTATTTACAAAAAAAGACCCAAGTTACAAAATATATGAGAATGAAAAGGGACCATAAATGAAATACTTTTAACACCGCACTGGGAAGTCTTGGGATCATTAATGGCACCTTTAAAATTACTGACCATAAGATTAGTTTTGCTTCAATTATTGTTTTCAATAAAGCATTAGATTAGCAGTTTAGTTCTGCTTTCATAGGATTTAGAATTATTTATAGTGACAGCACAGATAGACATAGGGAGGGGCAACGGGATAACATAGCCTGGCTGGTGACGCAGCACCTTTTTCAAGCATAAAGGCACAGATAGCAAATTTGACTAGAGGCTGGAAGGAACTCAAGACATCACAGATTATACTGTATGTTGAATGCAAGCATGGTCACATGTGTTCTCATCCGTTTAAAATGCAATGCCCTGCCCACTATGACATGCTGACAGTTTGATTTTAACAGCAAAATGTAGGCCTGTAAAGCTAACAATTGTTCAATTGTTCAAAGTAGGATCACTCAGTGCATGAATGATGACAAAGCTGATGTTTGCAGATCCTGCAAACTACTCAACATAGCAATCTATACTGTAGGGCTGGAAACTGTAATTTAGAAGTCTACAAATGAACGTGATTACACAGAGCAAAGCATACAGCTAAGAATAACTGCACTACCGTTATCATTCCGTTTTCTCATACGCTGTCAGGAAGTTAAATGGACTTTTAAAATGTTCAGCAGTGGGAAATAAATAATTAAGTTGAACAAAGCTTACAAAGTACGATCAGTGGTCTCAGCGGTTTCAGCAGGTGACCTTTACACTGAACGATTGATTCTACAGTTACCCTGCTGCAGGATTGCACCTGTCTCATTCCTGTGTGGGTCACAAAGTTTAGAATCACTCTCATAGGTTTCATCAGGTTGACAACAGCCACAGGATTATGTACCATTCTTTTTTTTACTTTGGCTGAAAATAACATGACCAAAATTAGATTTAATCATCAGCTGACTGTGGCCTGTCATATTTTTTTCACCTTCTTTTCTCCTTATTCTTCTCATATCATCTTCTATCAGCTGGGGGGCAAACCCTAAAATGGATTGGGGGTAGCGGCCCCCTCTCTCTTATATACGTGCCTGCAATAAGTATATTTTTTCTTGTTCATACAGCCTAAAATCACTGAGAGCTCTTACTCTTGAAGGAATATTGTGGTGCACACTTCTGTTTCTGGATTTGTGCAATAATACCATAGCATTTAATTACAACGCATGGCATCCACTGGCTAACACTAACAGCAGGCTTACATTAATTCAAATAAAGGGAAGAATAGATGAAATTATACAGACTGAATGATTCAAAAACAGTTTAGACATGTCCCTGAAAGAATAATTTCCCCTTTAAACTCTCTAAACTCTCTGATGCACTGATATTGTCTGAATGCTGCTATTGTCTGAAAGCTTGGGGCATAAACCGTAGACTGGCAGTAAGGGGTGCTCTGCGCAGAAAGCTTGTACCACCATTTATAAGATTACAAGGCTAATGTCAGCAAAAGTTGTTGTTTTTAAAATGCTGCATAAAGGCCCAACATGTGCAAATTAAACACAAAGTATTCAGAGGCTTAAGCTCCCTTTGGACTCTATCTGTGTACATGTCTGTCAGTGTAAACACTGTCAGTATCTGAAAAACTTCTAAAAAGGTGCTGATGGGGATATATTGCAAAAGTCCATTACACAACATTCAGATATAGTTATGTGATTAATGAACAAAAGGAAAAAAGAACATTTTCCTGATTTTAAAAAGTGGATGTTCTCTGAAACTTTGCATAGTAATGAAAAGTACTTAGAATAAAATCTAATAAAACTTTAGCCAATTAAAGTTTTGATCGCTGTTTATTTATTCATTGCATGTGGTGTACAACAAACCGGACCACCGCTCCAATTTAAACAACAAATCAAACAGGAACTTTTGAATCTAAGTCAAAGTTCATCATCTAACCCATGTGAAAGCTGGTGAAATGTTTTAACTGTTGCATTTTGGCTTGGGGCAGTGGAAGCAGAGCATCAGCCTTCAAGTTCTAATACCAGGTACTGCATTGTAAGTCCTATAATTACCATTCTTTTAACTTCACAGATTAGTTAAATTTACATTTAAAATATTGAGGATAGTTCTAATGTATACAGTTTAATAGTGAATGCTTTTTTAATTAGTGTAAAACTCTAAAACTGTAACTGCACATGAAGAACACCTGCCTGGATGACTCACATTTACATATTTGGTGTATTTTTAGTGATGTCAGTTAATTAATATTGTGCCTGTTAAATAAATAACACTAAAGGACTAATTCAATATTTTCATATCAGAGAAAATTCTGTTTTATGGTGTCCAATTCTTTTTGGTCAATATCATCAAATGATAAAGCAACTGATAAGTTTATCATCTTTTTCATATGTACTTTGTGTTTGGAGCACGCCTTGATCACTCAGTGAGTGTCTATCAATGTCCTAATTCACACTTGAGTTGTGAGCAAGCTTCAAATTCATTGACTGACTTTGCTTTTTTTCAGCAACAATGTAAGTTTTAAGAATATTAACCACTGCCTAATTATGACTTGAACTATAGGAACTACATGTAATGGAGTGAAAATATTTTACACATTTTTTAAGTTAAAGTTTATCATGTAAATATTCACAATTATAGCCTGCAAATAACAGAAAATCTCATAATGGTTATGCAAATGAATACCTTATTTAACTACAAGTGTTACGTTATTTACTGACAAATGTGCAGTAATTTTCACATCAATCACACAACCACTCTCCATATATCTGAATATCTGATTTATTTATTGTAATTAAGTAATATAAAACCCCTACTATCTGATAAAGCTAAAATTTAATGTGCTTTATTCAAATAAACATATCTTATCCAAAGTTAATAGCCATAAAATGCATCTATAATTCACTTAAAAGCAGATGTATTGAAGCTTTAACATAACCACACTTTTTTAAGCCTGTTCTTTGAGATTTAAGTATCCTTTTAAAACTTTAGTCTTTGTCCCTTCACTTAGGTGGGTGAGGTGGACTTTGAGCATTCAAAGCACTGACTGTACCTCCCAGTTCTCGAACACAGTTAAACTGACGGTATATAAGCCCTGAGCTGAACCTGGGAAATCAGTCTCGTGTGAGTGCTCACCAACACCAAGGGAGAGCTTTAATGAACCCATGATGGGGGACTCAAAGCTCTGCCTTTTGCTGCTCCTCAGCGCATCTGCCTTGGCTTGTGAGTAGTTAAATAATGTTTTGACATCTACCCAATGTTTGGCTGGAAGTCATTTAATTAAATATTCTCATCTATTCACAAACCTTTAAATGTATATTATAATAAATAGCATGTAAAAATTTGTAAAAAAAAAAAAAAAGGAAAAAAAAGTGAACTATTGTGTGTAAAGCCATGCTGCATAATTTTATCACCTGGGACATATGGTGTGTTTATTTATTTATGAAACCACTTTATGTTGTTATATTTATTAGTATACTTTGCAGACTGTTTTCTGATGTGTTACAAATATAAAAAAATAAAATAAATAATAAAATAAATTATCCGAATTGTTTGTGAACAGTTGCCCAAGATGAAGATCAGCCATCCTGCCTACGTAAGTTATGTCAGACTACTTGCTGTGATCAAAACTTTTACTATGTTATTATATCAATAAATTACATTTTTTTGCTGACACCCAGTCTACACACTTACAATAACTGTATGGGAGTAATCACTATATATGTTTTTTTACATACAGAATGTGTTCTTAACAATGATTTTCATTTCCAGTGGCCAAAAGGTACAAGACCCTACACAAGTATGAATACCACTATGAAGCTGGATCTATGAATTCTATAAATGGAGCTTCGCCACTCAAGAACGGACCCAAGGCTTCTTGCACCGTATGAGAAACATCTTTCACAATCAATCTCAGTCACCAAGTTTTTTCTCAGACAGTGAGATAAACAAAATATTTACCTTCTCTCACAGGTTGAACTTGAAGTGCCACAGACTTGCAGTTTCATCATCCACACCACTGGCTGCAGCCTGAGTGAGTTGGTTGACATGGACGCAGAGGGAAACCCTGTGTATGCACCGGCACCCACCTCTGATGCTTTGGCTGCTGAAATGGAAAAGTATGTTACTCCATGAATTTCTGTCTGTTATTTCTGTCAGTTTCGCACTGATAGCTACATATAAATATCTCAAATTTTCTTTTAGATATCCTCTGAAGTTTGTGGTCGAGGGTGTGTACAATGTAAAACTCTACCCTGAGGACGGTGAGACAACAACTATCCTGAACATCAAAAGGGGTATTATCTCTGCATTGGCTGTACCTCTTCTGGAAGAGGAAAAGAACAAGAAGATGGTACATGGATAATACGGGAAAATGCTCAAAATTCACTGAAGCATCATAAATATTTTAGTACCACTATCAAAGTGAACTGTACTTTATTTACAATAGAAGTTTGAAAAGGCTTTCTATAGCACATTAAAAACATACTGTGTATTTGTTCCACAAATTATCTTTAAAAATCTTCGTTTTAGCCTACTATTCATGGCAAGTGCAAGACCTATTACCAAGTCAATGCAAGAGAGGACATTGCAACTGACATCACCCTAAACAGGGATTTGTCCAGATGTGACAGATTTGTACCACTGGGAGATTACACTAGTCCCCTCGCACTTATCTCCGGCATGGTAAGACATACAACAAACATGTTCTGTGGTGACAACATGAAATAATCGATTGAAACTACTGTGCTTCATGACTTTTTCATTTATTGCTTCATTTACTGCTTTAGCTACTCTTATCTTGATGCACAAACATTTATTTGTATAATTTAGAAAAAATTTTATGATTAACAGAAATTGCAACAAAGTTGAAAAAAATCGAATATAAAATCTCACAACAAGTCTTTGCTATACATTTACCTAAATTTTAAACAATCCGTTTTCAGCATTACCCTTTGGCTCAGCTGGTCAGAAGCTCCCAGACCTGCAACTACAAATTTGACAATGACAAGAAACACATGACTTCTGGATCTTGCACCGAGAACCACATTCTCATTCCCTTCTCTCACAAGTAAGTCAAGTTGTATACAAGACTCTAAAATGCTATGTAATTGTACTAAAATTTTATGTAATTGTGCTAATTTATTTGTTAAACATTATTTCTATTGCTATGTTTTCTTCCCACAGGGGAAAATATGGAGTGACAAATGTTGGAAAGCAAGAACTGACTCTGGTTCAGGTTTCTGCTCACAACGACAGAGTCTTTGAGCACAGTAAGACCTTTATTTAATATTTATCATTTAGATTTATTTATTACTGATTTTCACTAAAGGTAAGATAAAAGTAACATTAATTCAATTCAATTCATCTTTATTTGTATAGCGCCAAATCATAACAAAGGTCATCTCAAGGCACTTTACATAGC
>JAUMHL010000017.1:13436760-13542403 GCA_032362345.1 Sandelia bainsii
CCAGCAGAACCAGGCTCAGGGTGGGCGGTCATCTGCCTCGACCGGTTGGGGTGAGTGGAAAGAGGAGAGAGAAAAAATTAACATTATGTCTGTGCTTTCTTACGTATCATAGGTGACACAGTCAAGGGTCTTCACATGGAGGCTGTTGAGGACAAGAGTGTCGTCCAGGATAAAGATGCAGTTCTGAAACTCCTGAGAGAACTGGCTAACCTGCCTGAACCTGAGGGCGAGAGGAGGGCTCACCTCTTCCACAAGCTTGTCGCCATGGTCCGTGGAATGAAGGCTCCGACCCTGAGTCTCGCCATTCCCGAGGCTCTCGCCGTGTCCCATGTCCTGACCTACCAGGTTCTGGCCCAGTGTGGAACCCCTGAGTGCAGCAGTGCCATCATGCAGATCCTCAGGACCTTTGACAGCACTTCATTCAAGATTGATGCCACAGTTTTTGCTATGGGACTCCTATCCAATCCCTCTGCCCTCCTGATCAATGACATGCTCGAGATGGCCATACAAAAGCCCAGCAAGTCTGTAATGTACGCCCTGAGCAATGTGGTCAAGAGGTGAGTGAATCTAACTATGCTATAAAGAATAGCTCAATAATATTTTAGTTGATGTTTTGAAAGATAAGACAACAGGCTAACAAGCTTTATATTTCTCTTCAACAGGTTTTACAAAGGTGAAGGAAAACTCATCCCTGAGATTCACACTGTGGCTGAATTTATGGCTGCTCGGTTGGGCGATTGTTCTGATGACAACGACAAAACTTTCATGACACTGAGAGTAGGTATCTCGCCCTAATGACAATAAAGTATGCTTCATACTTCAAATTGTGTTCACAAAAATTTAAATTACAGAATTTTCCTATATCAACACGGTAATGGTAAGTTACACTCCTGCACGCCCTCTCAGATCCGCTAATGAGAGAAGACTGAAAATTCCCTCCTCACGAGGTCTCCGATCCCAGTCAAGTCTATTTTTCTTTGTAGTTCCTGGCTGGTGGAATGACTTGCCTCCATTCGACTAGCCGAGACTATCACCACCACCAAAAACATTTGAAAACTCACTTGTTTAAAAAGTATTTCAAATGAGTCTTACACACACACACACACACACAAAATTGTCTAGCACTTAACAATTCCTAGCATGTTTTCTTCTTGACAAGTTTTGGGTCTTATCAGGGCTCTTAGTTTGCAGTAACTCATAATTTACAAAACCCAAATGGTAATTGCGTGTGTCTTCCCCTTGTAAGTCGCTTTGGATAAAAGCGTCTGCCAAGGAAGGGAAAGTAAAGTAAAAGTAAAATTTTGCTTCCAAATACAAACTTTTTTACAAACGATTTTTGTAGATTTTAAAGTAAAATGTTCCATGTTTTTAAATACAAAATCTATAACTTTGTGCTTATTTAGCCCAAATTAAACAAAACAGATTAATGTGCATTTGATTTTCTTTTTTTCTTTTTTTTTGGTTTAAATGTTCACAATAAACTTTGGGTTTCACTGTGCACTGAAATCGAAAGACCAAATTAAGGAGAGAAACGATGACATAGAAATGTATTCTTAATGGAAAATGAATGCATAGTACATATACATTAAAAATGTGGATCATTTAACGAATCCCTGAGACTGAAAAAGTAAAAAAAAACATCAGAAATTGACTTCCTCTTGATTTTTAATTTAGATTCTGCTAAAATGGGGAGAATTATAACTTTTAGTTTTGACCATAGGTTATTGGAAACATGGCTCCAGCTGTGGTACCTGCCAGTCCTGCACTCAGAGCCGCTGTGATTAGGTGTGTGAACCAACCTGCAGCTTCCTTTGCTGTACAGCAGGCTGCCATCCAAGTGTATAGACTGACTCCTGTCCCTAAAGAGGCAAGTTCATCAATTTCAAAGGTCTGTCAAATAGTTCCAATCATTCTTTATACTATATGCTCATTTTCTTTATCTCTTTTGGTCAAAGGATAGAGAGGTCCTCATGCAGGTATTTTTGGACAGCACCAGCCCCGTGCAGAAGAGTATTGCTGCATATCTGGTACTTATGAAGGACCCACAGCCAAGTGAACTGGTTCAGTTGATTGGTGCCTTGTCCAATGAGCAGGACATACAAGTCAAGAGCTTTGTTATTTCCCACATTACAAACATTTTGTCTTCAACTGAGCCTGGGACCCAAGAGTACGTGATAAGTAGCTTTATATTTACGCATTTTTAAAATTTGTTATTTCTCCTCGATCTCCTGATTGGATCACCATCAATTGTAACTGTAACAATTCTTTTTTTCTTTACCACAGACTTAGACAAAATATCCGTGATGCCCTTCAGGGTAATGAGATTGGGCCCATTATGGAGCGCACTAAGTTTTCTCACAACTACAAGATCAGATCTGTGGAGGGCAATATGATCTTTGAGGGCACTAGTTATTTGCCCAAGGAGGCCATGCTTGAAATGACTCTAAAAGCATTTGGCTATGACATCGACATGATGGAGGTAAAATTTAAAGGAGTTAGATTCAACTTGTTCTTTAAGACAAATTTTAGGTAAGTTAAGTTGTAACTGAAAAATGTGTCACCTTTATAGATTGGTATAGAGGGCAAAGGATTTGAGCCAACAGTAGACGCACTCTTTGGAGAGAATGGATTCTTCCCTGACACTGCCTTGAAGACAATGTACTTTGTCTCCGATAACATGCCACTTAGAGTCACCGAGATCCTCCACAACGTGCTGCCTGCTCTGAAGAAGGACAGAATGAAAAGACAGGTATTCAGAGCTCGTTTGTAAATATTAATTGGACTAAAACCACTGTAATTATGATCAGCAATTTTTGTCATAAAGGAGAAGTTTCATATTAGATTGCTGACATGTTTAGGCATCCAAGAACCTGATCAGGGAGATTGGACAAAACCTTAACAAAATGGTGAGAGAACTGAAGGCTTCACAGTCTCCTGAGGCAATGGTTTATCTTAAACTTTTGGGAAATGAGTTGGGATATCTGAAAACCAGCGAAATGGAGGGGATGGCCGACTCTGCAGCCATGATGATTGACAGCATGATCAAGATGTTCCCAACTGATGTAAGGAAAAGCTATTCTTTATATTTTAAAGATCATGCTTGATAATTAAACAATGTATAAGAAAGAAATTCTTAGAAATTCTTTGTTGAAAATTTAAATGTCCTGTGTGTGTTTGATTTGATACAGCTAATGGCAGCACTGATGACCAAAAGTGACAACACAATCTTTGCTCACTACATCTTTATGGACAATGAATTCTTCCTGCCTACTGTCACTGGTGTGCCTTTAAAAATTGCACTGGTGGGTACTTTCACCCCTGGTTTCAAAGGTGGTCTCAAGATTGCCCGTGACATGGTAATTATTTATAAATGTGTTTACATGCCACCAATAATTTTTTCACAGCATCAACTCAGTATCAACAAATGTTTCTCCTATATTTCCACACAGAATGAAGTTACATTCATGCCTTCTGCTGGCATCGAGTTTGTAACTCGCTTTGGCTCCTACATCCCTGAATATGTCAACTCTGCGTTAGAGATGCACACCAACATTTTCCATGAGAGTGGGCTCAGTGCCAAGATCTCTGTGACACGTGACCAAGTCAAACTGACCATCCCTGCTCCAACGAGTCCTACAAAGCTCATCAAAATAACGTAAGATCTAAGTAGAACTTCCATGTTTTATGTCATTTTCTTGAACTTGTAGTTGGACACAGATAACTGCATCACATTTAATGCAGAAAGCAACAGGCAGATGCTGCATTTCACCTCTAGCTAATACAACTGTTATCACGGCTAACTTGAAGTTTAAAGTCATTTGACAAAGAAAGTTTAATGTAGCTGTGTTTGTATGTAGCTTAAGGACATCCATTTATTCTTTGTGTAATCAACTTTCTTACATTTAAATGAAGAAACAACAGTCAATACTGCATTTCAAATTTAGGAACACCCTGGTGGCAGTAACTGCATCAGAGGTGAAGACCATTCCCCCAACAGTGATGGACAAGATTGATGTTAGTAAGTGCACTCCGGGCTTCACTGGAATGAACTACTGCACTGCTCTGAAATACACTGATGCTTCCTCTCAAGAGACTTCCCCTTACTTCCCTTTGACTGGAGACAGCAAGTGAGAAAGACTGTTTGAACCTCCAGCAACTTTCTTTCAAATTAAATAATATAACTAGAAAATACTGACCACTTAATTAACCTCTATAGATTTGCTGTGGAGCTCCACCCCACTGGTGAGATCACAGAGTACACAGCCACTGTTGCTTATGAGCTCCTCAGGGAGGGAGAGGAGGGTCGACAAAAGGTTGACTCTGTGAAGTTCATTCTGAGGGCCGAAGGTAGAATATATATAGTAAAATCTTTCTGTCTTATCAGTGGCTCAATTTTGGAAAGCACTGAAAATGATTAGTGTTATTACTTATTAATATATTGTGTGGCCAACAACAGGTGCAGACCCCACTGAAGCCAGAGCAATCTTAAAATATAACAGAAGGAAGCATGTAATCACAACTGACATCCAGATCCCTGACTACGATGTGGAGGCTGGACTCAGGCTGAGTGCTGTCGATGGAAACACAAAAGGAAAAGGAACTCATTCAATTTCTCTTGACTTTATAAACAAGAACATCCCACAGCTCTCCCTGGTTGGCCGTGCCAAGTAAGATACCAACTCTAAATCCCATATAAAATATAATAATAATAACATCAATGTAACCTTATCACTGAGATTACACTGACTGACTGGTGCATCTTTCAGTCTTAAGGCCATGAAAGAAGGTATGCTGCAAGGTCAACTTCTTGTCCCCTCAATAAATGTTGATGCCACTGTCACAGCTAACATGAAACGTGATAGAGAACTTGCATTGGAGCTTAAGAGTGAAATCAAGTTTATGGATGCCACATCTGAGCAGAAGATGGCAATGATATATGGTAATGTATTTTTTCCTTTACCCTGTTTGCAGAATATTACACAATTAATTTAATAATTAGCCCATACTTCTTATACAGGTACATAAACCTAAACATAGCAACATCTTGCACTTTAAAAACATACTGGTTGAAATTTTAAATTGAAAATATGGGTTCAAAACCAATAATGTGGTACCATTTAAAGGCAAAATAACAACACAGGATGAATATTTCTTAAAATTTCAGTCATCTAAACCAAATCATTTTGGTTCCAAACCTGTAGCTTTGCTTAAGAGGAATGTAATACAGTATTTTGATTTGTCTTAACTCCTGGCATGACCCTAACCTGGGCTTCAGAGAAAAAAAATATTCAATGATTTCTTGTCTCAGGATTCACTTGATTTATCTCTACTGTTGTAGATGGCAAAAAGATTGCAGTTGAGTTCAAGTCTGATGTGAACACTAAGTCCAGCATCTTGTTAAGTCCTAATGTGTTTGGGAAGTATTGCAATGAACTTCTGAATGCGAAAGTGGGGCAGACTGACATGAAAGTGCGACACATCTTTGAGAAGTTTGTGGAGGTGAGTCTTTAGCAATTATTTAGGTTTTCTTTGGTAAAGGGTTAGGGAGATTAATATGAAGCATGCATTAAACACTGCTTGTCTTTTTTAGGCAGCAAACAACTATATGGAAAAACATGGTGCTGATGTCCCTTACATTCAGAACTTCAAAGTACCTGATATGCCTGAGATTTACCTGCCAGAGACACTTTTCCTGACTACGTAAGTGTGAGACCATAGTAAATATTAATTAATTAATTCAATAATAGTTACTAATTAATTCATTGAGTTTTGTCCAAAACATTCATGCGAAATAT
The DNA here is from genome assembly GCA_032362345.1 of Sandelia bainsii. NCBI lineage: Eukaryota > Metazoa > Chordata > Actinopteri > Anabantiformes > Anabantidae > Sandelia > Sandelia bainsii. The sequence continues at coordinate 13,442,556 of JAUMHL010000017.1, forward strand.
TCACTTTAATTTGGTCTTTTTAACAGTGAGGCAAAGGCTGCGTACACCTTCAACAATGAGCACTTCACCATTGCTATCCCTCTCCCTCTTGGAGGAAAGTCAACAGAGGAGCTTCACTTTCCAGCAGTTTTGACCACACCTAGCATGTCTCTACCTCGGTTTGGACTGGAGATTGTCTCCATGGACATTCCCATCCCAGAGTTTGTTATCCCTGAGAGCCTTATTCTGTCTATACCTCTTTTTGGCAAAGCTGAGGTGTCAACTCTGATAAAGAGCAACCTGTATAACATGGAGGCTTCAATGGCTGTGGGCAAAGATATTTCAAAAACACCAACCTACTCAGCTACGTTTGATGTAAAAGGGACCTCTCTACTTGACATTTTCTCAGTAAAGTTTCAAGGTATTTCAGAGTAAATATTATTATTGAGTATTGAATTTTTTACATTGTTGTCCTTACCTCAAAGTTAAAATTATCTGTTGTTCCTTTCTTGTTTTATCTTTATTTAGGCTTGGGAAATCTGGCCATCACTGATTCAATTAAGGCCCATTTGAAAAGCTCTTTAGCTCATAAATTCATTGAAGCCCGTTTTAGTATTGTTGAGGATGCAACCATCACAGACAAAATCTATTTGAGATCAAGCAGCAAGATCGAAGCCATAAGTGCATTTGGGGTCAGTTTGGCACTAGAGCACACTGGAATGACTGGAATCAACACTAATGAAATTTCTGCTGATAACAACTTTAAGGGAATGTTCCAAGCTGGACCCATATATGCCAAGACCATTTCGAACCAATCATTTGTCATCTTCCCATTTAGCCCACAAGCAAAGTTTGATTCTATTGTTCAGTTTGACTCCACAATTGTTAAGGCCCACAATACAGTTGCTGCAACTCTGGCCAATGGTGAATTTTCAGTTGTGTCAAACACCAAAGCCTTTGATGAGCTCTTGACACATGTTGCTGAGCTTTCCTTCAAAAACCGCAAGCTGTTACTGAAATGTGAGGCAAATGCCCTTGCTCTTGGTATGAAGATCAATAACCAGGCTGAAGCCTCTGCAGATGCCAGTAAAGTCACCATGAGGATAGGGACAGTAGCACAGCACTCTGAAAATCATGCGTACTCTCTGCTGACTGTCTCTCTTGATGCTAATGGCCTGAGAATAAACAGCAATGCCACTGTGAAGCTTCTTGAGAATGAAGCTACTCACAAAGCTACTCTGAGAATCAACAAGGACGGCTTGACCACAAGTGGAAAAAACACTCTGCAGAGCCCCCTGTCTCTCGAAAACACCTTCAATGTTGGTGCTGACTTTTCAAAAGCTACATTATCCATCACAAACAAGGCAGAACTGACTGGCATCACAGTTAACAATGGCAATATCCTGACCATTACACTCTCTAGCCTTGACTTCAACTCAAAGTCTGAGGTCACTGCAAGTGAGTATTCCTCATACACTCATGACATCACCATTGACCTGAAACCATACTCTGCTTCTGCAAATGTTAATAACAACCTGAAACTTCTGGCCACCAACTTCATTAATGAGGCTAAGCTGAAGGCAGAACTTTACAAAATAGATCTAACTGGAAGCCTGAGAGCCACCTATGGCCATGAAGAGATCAAGCACACCTATCAGGTAAATTATGCTGATTTGACTGCTTCTGCAAAGTTCAGCACCACTGGAAATGTCTATGGGATGCAGATGAACCACAACACTGAGCTTGAAGTTGCTGGTCTTGCTGTCATGATCACCAATGTTGCCCGTTTCAACTCGCAGCCAATGCGCTTTGACCACTCCATCCGTTGCAGTATTGTTCCTTTCAATATCAACTTTGATGCCATTTTCAATGCTAATGGCGACATCACCATGTATGGGAAACACAGTGGCCATCTCTATGGCAAGTTCTCCTTTAAAGCACAACCTTTGACTTTTGCTAGTTTGCACGAATACAGAGCATCAGTAACCAATGCTCTAGATAACGGTTTTTACCTTGAGACCACATTTGACAACAAGATGGACACTGTCTTTTCACTCAAGGAGCAGAAGACCAGTTTTAGAATGACATCTAAAATGAATGAGCATTCCTTCAATCAGGGCATAAGTGTTTACAACATTGCTGAGAGGACTGGAATTGAGGTTTCTAGCACCATCCTCACAAACATCTTTAACACAGACTCCACAGAGAACCAGGAATTCACAATCTCTGGTTTCCTCAAGTATGACAAGAACACAGACAGTCATATAATCCAGTTCCCCCTAACTGAAAATCTGCCTGGCTTATTGGAAAGCATTAAAGGCTGTGTTGTGGTTATTGCAGAGACGCTACAACACTACATTAACAGTAATGAGTTAAAGGCTTCACTTGACAATCTTCGCCAGGATATAAGTGACTTCATTTCTGAACTGAATGTAGAAGGCCAGGTAATTCAGCTGAAGCAGCATTTCACTGATTTTATGCAAGAATCCATCTCTATGGAGGATTTGGAAGCCTCTCTGAGAAACCTGGTAAATACTGTTGACAATACAGTCTTAAGTACCATATTTATCACCTTCCACTTACAGAGTAAGATCTATGAAATTATGTCCGCTAACACTGTCATTTTGGAGATACAGCAACAGCTGCTTGCCTTAGATGAGAAGTATGAAATCACAAATTTCATAAGCAGAAAGGTTGAGTATATGATATATTCCGTGTTTAAGATTATTACATCTTGCCTCGAAGAACTACTAAATCTGATTCCCAAAGAGATTATTGATGATCCAATTACTTATATTATAGAAGTGTTTAAGGACCTTGACATCCCAGGTAAGGTCAACATATTCCATGCCAAGATAAAAGAGTTGATTGTAAAATTTGAGGCTGACAGAAAGATTCAAGCTGTCCTGGAAAAGTCTGTGGAGCTCATAAAACAATTCAGAATTGAAGAAACCATGAGGGCTGTAGTCAAGATAGTGAATGATGCAAGCATACCAACCAAATTCATGCAAGACTTTGAGAGTGCTATCAACTACTTGAAATCAACTGAGGCCAAGGATATAATTCAACAGCTCAATGTGTTTATTGAAGATATTGGTCAAACCTTGTTGAATTATAATGATTTTGTGGATTATACCAATCAGGTTGTTGCTGAGTGCACAGCTTACCTAAATGAGCTGATGAGGACTCTTGAAATCCCCCAGAAATTCGAGGCAACAAGAGATTTTATCAACTTTGTCTTATCCTCTGTTAGAGGTTTTATGGAACACCTGAGAGAAATCAAACTTGCAGAAATAATTACATTTGTCCAGGATATCATCTACGAGAGTGTGGTTGGTAACATTGAGGGTTATGCTAAATTTATAAAACAGAAAATTGCAAATCTGAATGTCGAAGATGCTATTAAGATTTATCTGGACATTTTGAGCGAGTGCTACATCAGTGACATGGATGACATTGAAATACCGACACAGCTGGACATCCCTGAATTCACCATCCTGGGCATCTATACTGTGAAACCCACCACAGTTTCCTTTGGTGACATCAAGTTGAGAATCATTGAACTAATTGATTTCATTGTAAACTCTGACATCCAAATGCTTGATGTGGATGCTTTCTTAGGAGATCTGAAAATGAACTACCTTCCTTCCATACCTGAGATAACCATTCCAGAAATCACTATTGCTGAGATTTCATTGCCTACTATCCCAAAGGTTCCTGTAGAAAGGTTTGTTAATTCTCTTAAGCTTCCTGAGATTAAGCTGCCGACTATTCCAAATGAGATCATTTTCCCATGTTTTGGTAAACTCTATGGTGAGATCAAATTCCTCACTCCCATCTACACAATCAAGATGTCTGCTGAATTCAAGAACTCCACTGAGGATGAAATTACACCTCAGTTTAGTGGATTCCTTATTTCCCAGGCCACATCTCCACATTTTGAAATTCTTAATTACAAACTTGACTCCACTACCCGTATTGCAATCCCAAAAATGAGTCGTGTTGTCTTAGCTGAAACTATTCAATTCAATCATCTTGCTCTTAGAATTGACCATCAGGCATCTGTATCTCTCTATGGTCTATCAGCTCAGGCACAGGCCAAGACTGCAGTTAAGGTTACAACTACACCTTACACTGCTAACATTGTGAACACAGCTATCATTGCTATGGAAGGAGGGATGTCTGCCTCTCTCAATACAATATACACTCATTTAGTGGACCTTCCAAGCATTAATGTCAGAAGTGAGGTCACTGTAAATCAGAAATCAATTGCTCACCAAGATGGTCTCACCTTGACTTTAACGGTTGATAATTCAGGTAAAGGCAAAATTAATGCTGATAATGGCAACCACAAGAGCAATTTGCAATTGACAGTCACTCCAAGCACTGTCAATTTAACTTTCTCTGGAGATACAGACTCTACCATCTTAAAACTGAAACAGCAAATTACTGCTGAATCCGGCACCCTTAACTACTTCAAGTTTAATGTTCGCAATGAGGCAGAGGCGCCAGTGATTAAGAAGAGTCTTCTTGTCGTATCTGCGCATGGCAACCTTTATGATATGAAGGCTGAGCTAAAAGCAAACCATGAAACAGAACTGCATGGAGAAATCAGTGGAGTCCTATCCAATGCAATCAACATTGTAGCCCGTCCTGTTGAGCTTGTCTATGAATTCCAAAACAGAGGAAATGTCATGTTTGGCATTTTTAAATCTCTGACTGCTAAGATAGATCTACAGAATGATTACTCATTCATCTTGAGACCTGACAGCCAACAGGTGGCCACAGTAGCTCTGGCTCGCCTTAATGAGTATAAAATATTCTACAACTTCACTCTTAATAATAATGAAAAAGAGGCTGGCATCTTTGTTGCCATGGAAAGTGCAGCCAATCTTGACTTCTTGAAATTGCCCATCAGCATTCCTGAGATTGACCTGCCTTTTGTTAATATCAATACTCCAGGTATCAGTGATGTGAACTTGTATGACCACACTGGATTGAATCTCATTTTGACTACCACTGAGCAAACTGTTTATGTAGATGCCAAGATTGTCTACCAGAAAAGCCAGGCTGCCCCACTTGTTGATATGATGGGCCTGATCCAGATTCCCTATGTAGGTAACGTGATCACAGAGCTGTCTTTCAAGTCTGCCATTATCAATCTGAATGCTAACGCTGGACTCTATACTGAGGATAATCTTGTGTTCCGTCTGGGAGCTACCACAGTCTCTGTGTTTGAGGGTTTAAAAGCGAAACTTCACGGCACCACCAGTCTGACCACCAAAAGAGGAATCAAGTTGGCCAGTTCCCTGTCCCTTGAAAATGACCACATTGAAGGCAGTCATAACAGCACCATCAGTGTAACTCCTGAGACTGAAACAGCTGTTTCTGTAGTTACTGTTGCAAAGATTGCCGTGCCTATATTTAACCTTGAAACAAAACAAAATCTAGTTGCAAACACCAAAACCAAAGCAAATGCTATCTCCTCCTTGACAATGAAGGGTGATTTCTACATCCCTATGATCAGGTCTGTTGTAAAGGCCGAGGCAGACCATAATCTGAAGCTAGAAGCAACCTTAGAGTATATTTCTATGGAGTCAAACACTAGAGCAAACATGGATGGCACGGGATTTGCTACTCACGGTACAGACTATCATGTTTTGGGAGTCCTGGATAATGAGATTAATGTGTACCTGAATAATGATGGCCTTCGCTCCACCTCCAAAGTTACTGCTGATGCCAAGCTTAACCGTGGTGCCAATGAAAATGAGAGAGTCATTGGCATGAATGTAAACGAGAATCTTGCTATTGAAGCATCCCTGAGTCATGTGTATGTAGTGCTGAACTATACTGGAAACAACGAGGCAAAACTGTCAAATTTCAACACCAAGGGGAAACACATTGCCCAAGCAACCATTGAATTTGCACCAACCTCTTCCTTGAGTGCTGATATTGAGATTGGTATCTCTCAGCCAAGCAGCCTGGGTGACCTCACCATCTCTGAGAAAACTGTTGCTGAAGTGACAGTCCCCAAGCAGAGGATCTCTACCAATGCTAAGTTTTCCAGCCCACTGTTCACCACAAACATGGAAGCTGAAGTAGAGGGCCATGTCCCTGTCTTCAAAGTCAACTTTAAGTCCTCTGGCACCTCTGACATTGTGCTCTTGGAATATGACATGAAGGGTGAGTTCATGAAATTTGTTGAACATATTGACCTGTATAAAGTTGCAAGTGCTGTTTACAAGCATTTTTGCAAGTGCTAAATCCAACAAAATAATGTCTTTCAATAGCTTCTACTACTGCAAACTTTGAGAATGAAGCCCTTAACATCATTAGTAAGGTTAACCTGACTGGTGCTGACCTTACAATGGATGTCAATCACGCCATTACCCAAGCCCTGAGGTAGCATTCTACGTTTGTTTTACAAATATAAAAAAAAAACTGCATCTTACCACCAAGGTGTAAAGTAATTAACTGTAAATTTTTCTTCACATTTTAGAATGACGCGCCAGGCTGACGACAGGTAAATATTCAAACTATTGTTTTTCTACATTGCCATCTTGACCTTTATTTTAATGTGTGTAAATCAAATTAAGCTTAGAATTAATCTAGCTAATTTAATCTGAATGATTACTTTTTCTTCCAGTGTTTCTCAGCAAACTCTGAATGTGGACATCACCAGTCCCACTGTCGCTTATGTGAACCTTCATTATGCTGCTGGCAGGGATGGTATCAGCACTTCAGTATCTACATTGTACACTGGCTTACTTGGCCTTCAGTTCAATGACAGAGATCCATCTCAGATGAGTGCAAGGGTCTATGGTCGTTATCCTGTGAGTATCATTAACATTACCTTTTTACATGGTTGATGAATGAAATACTAAAACTAAAAGATCTAACTTAAATAATATTATAATATAATATAATTTCTTCTATTCAACAGTCTGCCCCAGAAGATGATGTTGACATTTTGGTCATAAGATCATTTTTTAAGGATGCTGATAAGATGCACCTGCAGATTGTCTATAACATGGAGGCATCCAAAGTAATATTGTCTGAGCTAAACATTAGACTCCATTTCATCCTCAGATTTGTTGACGAGTTTCTAACAGACCTGACTAAACACATTGCTGCTATGCTAGATATGACCATCAATGAGGCAGAGGTCTACTATAACGTATTTGTTGATAATATTAGCAGTATTAAATTATACATGCCAAATGGTGATGAAATCACTGGAGACCAGATCTGGGAGCTGTTTAATTATGCATATTACGACATTATAGGCTTTGTACTTTACCTACTGGAATTGTACGGTGAAATCAGTGAAAATGTTGTTGGTGCCCTGCGGCAAGTTTCAGAGATGGCTAAACCCTACATCAAAGTTAGTGAAGGAAGGCTTGAGATTAACCTTGCATTTCCCTTCCAACATTGAGAAACTATAAGTCCATATGAAACACTACCATCTGTTGTTTAAAGATTAAGTATGGACAGTTAGCTCTTTTACCATATTTCTAACGATTAATTAACAGAAACAGTGTCAGTGAAACGTTGAACATTTCATTAAAACCCAACTTCTCAGAAAGAGTGAAAAGCATTAGTAAAACACATTAGTGCATTCCGTAAATGTGTGATTTCCTTCTTCATGATGTTTTCTCTAATTTATGGTGAAAGTTTAAAAAAATTACACAGCTGTTAAATCAAACTGCACAAGAAAGGATATTGTTTAGCATTACACCACTGTTGCATGAATCTCACTGAACTTATCATTGTTCAAAAATGTATTTATACATTTAAATAACTAAGGATCTGCAAAATCAATAGAAGTAACTAATGTTTCGTGATGCTAGTAGAATTCTACATTCTTGTATACAGTCAAGCAATTGTATACTTACTTGATCCAATCAATCACCCATTTAATAGCTACTTTAACAAGAATTATGTTGATGATCTGCATACTGCAGTAATGTAATTATAAATGCTTTGAGATGCAGCTGTGACATACAATTGTATGATATAGTTTTCATACTGTATCTTTGTTACTCTCAGCAGTGGAGGGGAGACTGTACAGTACCAGAAATGTGCAGTTGCTTTGTATCTTGGCCGGCATTCTCTCTGTTCCATCTTAGGTTAATATCACCTTCTTCGAAAGTCTACATGTTTAAATCAGACTCATTTGTCATTTACATATGCATTGTGTGTCACTGGTGAAAGCTATTACCTCTTCCAACCAAGAAAGATAATTTTGAAACTACAGAAGAAATGCAGAAACCAAACCATAAATAGTGTGTTCACAGTTCATTAGTTACAGTATGTTATTTACTTGACTCTAAATAGCATGTAGTTAATTCAGGATACAGATCCATGTACGCACAGAGTGATCATTCATTTTACTGAGACTTGTCAAACTACTGTAAGCCACATCATATATTGACCAATATCAAAAACGAATGCAGTTTGACATGATTTATCTTCTTAGATTAGATACTGACAGCTTTTACAACTATAATTTAGTTAGAAGCAATGATTTTCTTTAATCAGTCACATTAGATATTGGAGTTGGTAAGTGTGTTTTAAATTTGTTTTCGCAGTATTAATTTGTTGCTCTCTGTTAATGTAAATAGTACATAACATCAAATATTTTATATTTATCTTTATCTTTGGTCAATCATTTGGGGGTAGGTGACTATTATAACTGGGGATCATTCTTAAATCTGCTGAAACCCTAATCAAAGCAACATTTTTTTGTTAGAGTAAGAATTAAATTGATAATCCTTGTACATTTATACTCTTTGTACATTGTCTGATTTCAGTATGCCTTTGGTATGGCTAATTGATGATAAGGTATTTAATCCAAGTCAGATAACCAGTTCAAAGAACATAACCATTATTTAATGTAGGATAGTGCCTACACAGCAGACAGAGACTGGAGTCCAATGCTCTTTTAACAAGAGTCCTGATAACAACCTGTTCAGGTTCAGTTCACTCATTATCAATAGGGACACAAGCCCACATTTTCTGAATAAGCATTTTTAACCGTATGGATTATGTAATGGATGATTCTTAACCTGAAAAAACAATATTTACGGCTGATTGAAAAGATCTGGATTTTGAGTATACACATTCTGCGTTTAAATAAATTATTTAAAAAAAAACACAAGAATAATACATTGAGATTGTAAAGTATGCCATCCAAGAACGACTGTAAATGTTTATTTGACCTACAAAACAAGAACATCATAGTTTTTAAGTTATATTGAAATCTAATCACAATTAGCATGTAAGCTTTTTGTTACCAGCTGCAACATTATAACCTTTTCATGCATTAGTAATTATAATCTGTGAGATGAAATTAGCCATTCTGCATAAAGAATTACATGCCTGTATTGATCCAGTCTGATGTATTTGATTTTTAGATGTTTTATATATCTATTTAGAAATGTGACCAATCCCATATTCTGATATCCTCTTAAATTAGACCTACTTTACGTTAACGTGCGCTGCGGATGTGTACTAATGTGTGAGCGCTGCGGCTGAGCAAAATGAACATGGCGGAGGTTGAGCGTATGAACCACCTATGAACTACAAATCAAATGGCAACCGTACAGGTTTTACAAGAGAGAGGGAAGCTTGACAAGTCAGATGAAAAATGTACCGTGCTGCTGTATGGAGCGTAAGTACACTGTAAGTACACAGGCAGGACAGCTAACCTTATAACTCACCTGAAGCGACGACCTGTCCAGTGGGATCAATTATAGATTCTCATGTCATAAACTACAATGTGTGAGCTTTATTGTTTAAAAATAAAACTAAAATAACTCTGAACATTGTTGATTCACAGAATCCAGGTGAGCAGAATATACTGTGTCTGCCTGCATGTTGCCAACATGATCATTGAAGTTTCTGTCCGTGAGGTCAAATTTCAGTGATGGTCAAATGACAAACAAAATTGCACTCCATGCATCAGATACACGAACAAGTCTAAAGACGCGCATACATTATATTGCCAAAAGTATTGGGAAGCTTTCCTTTACACACAAAGAGCTTCAACTTTTCTGGGGGGGGCTGTCCACAATGTTTAGAAATGTGTTTATGGGAATATTTTACCATTTTTCCAGGAGAGCATTTGAGAGGTCAGGCACTGATGCTGGATGAGAAGGCCTGGCTCAAAGTCTCCTCTCTAATTCATCTCAAAGGTGTTCTATCAGGTTTTTCCACACCAAACTCGCTCATCCATGTCCTTATGGACCTTGCTTTGTGCACTGGATTCACTGATTTGTAGGGGTGTCTCAATACTTTTGGCAATATAGTGTATGTAATGTCATCTTGCAACCAGAGAGAGTCACTGGAACAACTTTATAAACTATACTTTACTACTGCATGACTGTTTAATTAAGTCAACATGCTGGTGAATAAATAACTACATGAAAGAGAAAGGTTCTGGAGCTTTCATGTTTCTCAGAGGGCTGGGATTAATTAGTATGCCTAACACGACTGTTTGTCCTGTAATATTATAAAGACACCATGTTCACTACACATTTTCAGGGTAGCATATCATTTTGTAAAACCGTGACTTGGGCTTGGACTTGAGGACTGTGGCAAGAAAGACATAATGCACAAATATGCTTATTAGCAAATTATTAGTAGTATAACTTGACATTCTCTATAAACTACTTTCAAGCAAACCACTGATTAATTAATTTGAGGGACATATGAGTAAATTAAAAAATAAATCCAGTTAAGATCAGCTGGGTTTCTCATAAATGTGGCTATTGTGAGTTTATGGAACTTTACTTGGCACCTCATTGTACGGATTCAGGACTCAAGTGAAACAATGTGTATCAGTGCAAGCCTCATACAGTATTCAAAAGAAAGATATAGAAATAAACTTAATTTGATTAAAATGTATTTCTCATGAGTTTTTAAAGAGCATTGTCTGAAACTGAAACCTTTGATACATTACTGTCTTTCCTTAACAGTACAGGAACATGTTATCATGTAGTTCCAAAAGATACTAAAAGATACTAGTCAGTCAGATGTAGGGCAATAGTTTAAGGGCGCTGCCCTCTGTCCTTAAACAGCTACAGGGTAATAAAGTTTCCACTTACACTCTGTCCAAGCTCTTTTCTGCCCAGAAACAGTGTGATATTATTGAATTTCCACAGCAACTGCCAGCTCCGCATATGAAATATTAAGCAACCAAATAACATGAAAAACACCAAGTAAACACCAGTCAGCTCCAACATGTGTGACTGGCAGTGGAGCACTGAAAACTAGGCAGACTACATGCAGTTTATCATGACTGTGTGTTTAGTGTGTGCTATTTGCTAAGACATACACTTATTCTAGATGTCCTGTGTACAAAATACGTGCAGTTATTCAAAAGTTAGTCAGTAGTAAGGCAGGGATCATTCCTCGCACATCAAAACTATTTATTTGACTCGAGATTGCACACATGCACATTTCTCATTTTATACAGTACAGTGACCTTAGGTAGTTCAGTAGCTTGGAGGACTTCACTCACACCAACAACTGGAAAAAAACACTTAACAACATCTAAATACGGTTGCAATAGTCTGCCCAATAACAGTCTAGGAAAAATTGGTTAAATTGGTAAAATGTCTAATTGACACACATAAAGGATATCACATTATTCACATTTGTTAAGCACGGCCACGCTGCGAGAGAGCTCTTATGATTACATTTATACTATAGCTGTGTAACGGACCATAAATCCTCTTAATCAAAGACATAGACATTCATTAATAATGACTGCATTTCATCAATTTACCAGTCCCAGGGACCTGTTATTGATCATGCTGGCTCCCTGACAAGGCTTTCATATAAATGGAAAAAATGGAAAGGAGGCATCCTTGTTATTAATGACAGCTGTGCACTTCCTATTCGGAAAAGCCGAAGTGTGCTGGTGGAGTGAAAACAGTGCGGTGTTTAAAAATAGGCTACTAAATAAGTAGGGTGCTTTTAGTGCTTAGTGCTTTTTTAATTAATGAAAGAAAAAAACATGTGCATAAATAATTTAAAAATAAGCTAAAAATATAATTTTCCCTGTGGTGCCCAAATGTTTGCATGTCACATGTTCCAAACTAACTATGGAATATTAGAACAATGTTTTACTCATAACAAGATAATGAAAGATAGGTAGTCTCCAAAACTTCATGCAATCAATTTCTCACACTCCCTGCTGGAGACCATTTCAAATACACACACACATGCAGGTTAAGAAAACTACAATTTCTCTGTCTGTAAATTTAGCTACAATAGTCTTTAACGGCTTGCTGGTACCTGGAAATACACATTACATCCTTGTAAGTTATCAAGTTATATAAGGGTCAGACAGGTTGACTTCAGAGGACCAGATCAAAAACCTGTCAACAGCCCAAATACTGACCCATTTAGACCCAAACAGATAAAAGAGTGCAAAATAAAGTGGTAAACAATAAAATACAATAGACGCTGTATTGTTGTAGATCAGCAACATTCAGCCATGCAAAAAAAGAACAACAAAACAAGCCACTCTGCCTATAAAAGGGAACAGCCAATATTTGATTTGAGTTCATCATTAAACTCAGTTTCCGCTAAAGTATAACTTGTTTAAAGTGTGCTCTTGATTGTAAGCTTGGAGCCTTGTGTCATTTATTAAAATGTACCTTTCAAAGATGGACAATACATCAAAATGTGGTTCTGACCTGATAAATCCTAACATCAGGTCAGGATCATTGATATCATGACCAATAGTTTTTAATGAAAGCAGCTAATCATGTAAGGGAGTCTGGTTTGTCAGTCTGTTTGTTATTCATTTTATCAATGTGAGGCCCTTATGTTAAAATAAAGAGTGGTAAAAAGCTATATATAACAAATTTTGGAGTTAATTTAGTTAAACCTAAACCTTTTGATCTCATCTGATTAGTATTAAAAGAATCTGCACCCTTTTACTGCTTAGTCTACAAACAATACTAATGTGAACACTCCTTAAACTTTGTGAGAAGACAATATATTTACCTATAGTTGTTAGTCCCTGTATTTCTAAAATTGACAGGTAATTTCTAACCATTCGCAATGTTGTGTTTTACAGTTGACACACTCTGTGTTTTAGTTCCTGTCTGGCTCTCACCTGACTCCTCTTTCTCTGCTCCTTCTTCCAGCTCTCCCCTTAAGACAACCATTTCTTAGTTCAAGTGCTGTACCCTTAGCTCTCAATTATTTTACATTTAAATTATTTAACCCCAACTACCTACCTAAAACAAGCAATGAGTTAGGGTTAGGGGGTTAGGGTTTTATAGTTTCACAGGCTGGCAATAAGGCACATTTTCCTGTTTTTACTATACAGCTCCTGAACAGCCTTGTCCTGTCAAAATCAGACATAATGCTGTCTGCATATTTTATTGTGCTAGCTGCAAAAAAAAGTTAGCTATTTTATTTTATGTAACCTTATGTAAATTAAATATTTGTTGTGGAAGATGAATTGACCACCTGAAAAAATAGTTTGGACTTCTGCTATATAAAGTATGACATTAGCATGACACTCATTAACCGTATTATTCATTGAATTGTTGCTTCCTGGTAGTGATTTGAAAATATGACTATGACTAACTTTTTATCTTTTCTCTCTGCTATTCTGTGTATTTCAGTCAGCGGGATGTTATCTTTATTTTGTGCCATGTCCAGTGGTTATGACTCCAAACTGCATCGACAACCACAGTTAGAGATGAATTGATTGCTGAGCGCTTGATGAGTCTGGCTCCAGCTAATCCTGTAAGGGTCAGCAGCAGTCCAAACAAAGATTACAAGTAAGATGCAATCAGGTGTAACTGACTCATATTAAGTCAGGTAAATCAGACTTACATTTAAAAAGTCACACAAAGTTTCATGTTTGGTGTTTGGTGCTTTATGATATTATCACAGTAACAGTAAATTTGATTTTAATTTCCTGCTTTTTATCTTTTGAACACTTTGGCCAGACATCAGAATTACATACACGTTAGTTTTGAGGACCACTATAGTTGTACAGTCACACCACGTGTAACCTATTGAACCGTATTGATTGGAGAAGTTCTTACTCTTTTACAAGACAATTGAGTGATCATTGTGCTGAAGTTACTGCAGACAATGTGTAAAATACAACTAACATTGTTCTTTAAGTGTACATTGTTTGTGTTTCATTTGCCCACCAGAATGAATGAGCATCTAGGTGTCTCGATATCTGTATGATCCACGGATATTTCATGTGTTGTGACCTCCTCGCTTTATTAGCGTTCTGTCTGAATGCTTGTAATACATCGCAGCAACCTCACAGGAGGCGAATTCAGCCCAGATTTTGAAAAGTTATTTTAATTCTTGCATGCTTTCTTTGTATCTAGATAGCTTGTAATTATTATCATTATTATCATTACATTATCATGTCATTACAAATTTTCTACGTACTCTCGTGCAGCAACATGAAACTGTCTTCTTTAGCATGAGCTCAGTTCTTTTGTAATCCTGATCAAACTTAGGAGGTGAAAGGTTAGCCATGTATGTTAGGACAGAGTTGAGACAGCATTGTTTTTCTATAAATTCTTAGCTTAAGAAAGCCACACATGAAATCTGACACCATATTGACAGAATTTATCATACTTTTATGTAATCCTTATAATAACGGTGGTGTAAAAGGAAGAAGACATGGTTAAGATTCTGCACAATTTCTTGGGCAAAGCAAATTTGTGGCATTGGTCACCTTCACTCCTTCGTATGAAAGTACTAAACTCCTTGAGCATCAGCCCTTCCACTGAAGCAGCGTTCAGATGACACTCTTGTGGACTTGATCTACTCAGATGCTTGTTCAAAAAATGTTTTGACTCATGACACTTTAAAATGCTAAAGGCCCAGCCCAAATATTTGATCCTTGTTCTCTTCTTGAGAAGTAAAAAGAAAATAGTGAGAAATAGTCACAGTTACAGTTTTGGAATGGCAAAGCCACTGCATTTGTGTTTGCTGTACACTGAAGATATTTTATGGTATTTACACCTCGATACAATAAACAACATAGAACATAGCACCTTTTGTATCAGATGACCCAAATTTTAAGTGAGCAAAAGTCTCGTAACAGATTGTTACATGGGAGACATTTTGACTTGTCATAGCAAGAAAAATTATGCTCTAACTCATAACATGAACCCTGTTCCAATCAAGTTTAACAGTAAGCCATGACAGTTAGACATCATGCGCTATACCATGTCCAAGAAACTGGCAAATACAGTGAAGGCAGCCATTATTACTGTTATCTAATCTGTTAGACCTATGCTTCTTATGCTACTATAAAATATGCAATTCCATATGTCACCATAGTTCATCAGCATGACACGAAACAACCTAAAAAAACAATGTTTGCTAGTTATAGAAGAGCTGATGCTTTAGGACGAGCTCTGATTTGTGTTGATAACTCACTCTGTGATCTACAGCAGGTAACAAAAGAAGCAGGTGACTCAGGTTTCTATTTTGTCAATGTGATTCATGTTGTTCAGCAATCATGGGGCAAAGGTTTACTTAGCTTTCTGTAAGAGACCTTTATGTATTTGAGAGTGTTTATGAGGACACTGTATTGTAGCATTTATTTAAAAACCTTTCAATAACAAAAGTCCTTTTTATTTCTTTAATTCTTTCAGCTTCCCTTAATTGTCTGAACAGACTGTTTCAGAATGAAATACCTCTGAAAATGCCCAAAAAAATCACATCAATGAATATAAAGACATTACTTTAAAATAGGATTTTGCAACAGTTTTTGTTGATGAAAATGATGCACAAAGCTTAACATGGTTCTTCTAAAGTAGTTTGAGCAGTTTGAATGTTACAAACAAGCAATCATAGTTACTGATTGAGTATATATTAACTAATATATGACTTTGATTTCAAGATGTTTTTTTGAGATAAAGATACCTGTGATTTTTTAAAATATCATCAATGTACTAAATTCTCTATTAAACATGGCCTAGGGATCAGTATAATGTCTCAAGTAAACAACCCCAAATAATAACATCAGCTGAAGAAGTAATTTAACATAATGACACAGACCACTCACACCCAATGCTGACAGAATTAGTTTGTGAAATGTTTTTACCTTTGGCCTGCCACAAGGACTGCTCAGACTTTGGAACCAGGGCAACACATTTGCAAGTACTGATAATCACATATTCTAAGACTCGAGAACTATAAAAGCCAAAAGAACAAAGCACAAGGATTAGTCTTCACAGAAAGAGGGGGACTCTCCTTAAGGTTTCTAGGAGCTTAACTAAGCCCATCATGGGGGGTACCAAGCTCTGCCTTTTGCTACTGCTGGGCACATACACTCTAGCTCGTAAGTATTTTATGTTCATTTTAAAGTTAATAGAATTTAAAGATTTACTTGTATACTGTAGGAGTACATTTGTTTGAGGAAAAAAGTTACTGGATGTTTATTGTTGCTTTTTATTGTATTTTAAAAACCTGACCATTTCCTGCAATTTAATAGCATGTTTGGAATTCATGCATTTATTTCACAGTTGTTGTTAGTTGTGATGCTAGGATAGATTTTAAATTATGGAACAATTAAAGCACAATATAAAAAAATACTCCTCTATGATTGCTTTAACTATACTTCAGATTTAATTCTCTTGAGTTAATATAATTGAACTGTGTCTTGTTCTAATTAAAAGTAAGTGTAGGTTGCTGCTTTTAAAATGTTTTTTCATATGTTTTTCCGTGTTTTCAGAGCAAGATGTAGTGTTGAAAGATGAAACTGTTGAGGAACAAACCCCAGTTTGTTATTGTGAGTTTTTTGCTTGTTGTCAACATTATGTCCTTACTGATTACAGTTTATGACATTTATGCAATGTGATTGAAGTTTTTTAAAAATAATTAAATGTTAATATTCTGTTTATTAAGTTAATTTATGGTCCATTTAACGTATTTAAAACTGTAAAGTCAGATCTTTTAATATTAGTGTACAATAGCATATAAAACAACAACATTACAGTACTCTAATGGATGTATATAATACTTTTTAGTGGCCAAACGATTCAAGAACTTCAGACGCTTTGTGTACGACTATGAAGCTGAGACCACTAATGGCGTGAATGGAGTTACCAACAATAAGAGTGGCCCCAAAATCTCTTGCAAAGTATGTTTCACAGTTCCAATCGATACTGCAAACACAACAGTGTGGTGACCCTGAACAGAAAACAGCAGTACTAACAAAAATGTTTAATCTGCTGCACAGGTTGAGGTCGATGTGCCCCAGACCTGTAGCTTCATCCTCCGCACAACAGAATGCTCTGTGAGCGAGATTTCTGATGTGGATGCAGAGGGGAACCCAGTGTATTATCCTGCTGCTGGAGCTGATGCTTTCAAAGCTGCCATGGCCAAGTCAGTCATATTCTTTTGTGTACAGGAAAGATTTAATAATCATCTATGTTGTATTGAGAGTTAAGTAAGTGGCAGTTTGTAAATGATAATCTTCCCACATCAACAGGAACTCCTTAAAGATCATAGTTGAAGGACAGTTTACTGTCAAACTCTACCCTGAGGATGATGAGCCTGTCAACATCTTGAACGTCAAGAGGGGAATCTTCTCGGCTCTCATGGTGCCTATAATGGAGGAGGAGAAGAACAAGGAAATGGTAGCTGCCCTGCCTGTTTATTGCCTTATTTTTATTTTGTCAGTACATAGGTACTAATCAATTGAGGCCAGAGTTACCAAGTAGAGCTTGTCTTTTTGTGGAGAAGAGTCACGCAAAGATAAACAAGTTGCACAATGAGTAGATAAGCTGGCCCAGTCACAGGTGATAAATCCAATCCTGTAACATCATGTTCTCACAATGACAATCTTTGCCAGCAGGTCAAAGTCCTAGATAAGTTTATCTTGTTAATTGTATCATAACAGGGGGCAATCTTTCAGATCAATTGATAATCATATTCAGGCTGAACAATAAAAAGCAAGCACCACTCCAGCGTTTACAGCTATGCTTTCTAAAATTCTCTCCCATTGCCACAGTACTGATGATGACGTCTCATCATTTTTAGGCCACCGTGCATGGAATCTGCTCCACCAGCTTCAGTGTGAACTCCAGGGAGGACATTGCTACTGACGTGACTCTCAACAGAGATCTTTCCAAATGTGATCAGTTCATACCCCGCTGGCAGGTCACCAGTCCCCTGGCCCTCATCTCTGGCATGGTATGAGATTAACCAAAAACCTACTGTTATCACCACAAACTAAAGTCAATATTGTGTTTTGAATTTGAAAATCAAAGTATTAGCACTCATTCCTCTGTGAAAGTTGATATTATATTATATTTTCACTATGTGAAATGAATGATGTATTGCCTTAACATGAAAAAAAATCTGCTTCTTAGCTACTGCTAGTGCTTCTCAGCAGTCTGCTGTTCCTCATAATCTAGCAAAACATTGATTATGTCTTTCCACCATCAGAACAAAGGTCTTTCCAAGCTGATTAGCAGCACTCAGAACTGCAACTACAAGTTTGACAATCAGAAGAAGCACATGACCAGTGGCACATGCACAGAGAAACACATCTTCTTGCCCCTCTCTCACCAGTAAGTTTTAAAATAATTAAGTACTGCAGATTTCCAATCTAACCAATTTCTTCAATGGGCAGAGAACAAGACCAAAAATTTTGATCTGTAGGATTTGTATGCAATTTGATTTATGCACATCAACTCACAATCAAATCATTCTCTTAAATTTTCTGTATTTCCAAGCAGTTTGACCCTTGTAGGTTGATTACATAAAATAAAATAATTTCTTACTGTAATTAATTTGTTGAAATCTTGTCATCTCTTCTGCAAACAGGAATGAATATGGAATTTCTACTACAGTGAAGCAGTCTCTGACCCTAAGGGAGAGTGCTAAGATCAATGACAGAATTTTTGACTACAGTGAGTGTTATAGTTTTTAAAATAGGTTGCAAAATATCAAAGTATGCTCAGCACGTCAAATTTGTCAAAATCATGCAAATTTTCTTACTATTTGTAATATTTCTGTATAGATGGAGACAACATCAAGTACTTGTCTATGGATATTGCTGCTGACAAGTCCCCTGTCCAGACCAAGGATGCTGCCATTGCCACAATGGAGCAGCTGAATACCCTGTCACAGACCACCAAGGGCGAGCAGCGTGCCAGTCTCTTCTACAAACTGGTGTCTGAGCTGCGTGACCTGAATGTTGACATCCTGGGATCTGCCGTTGTTGAGATGATGGAAATGTCCAGCTCTTTGACATGGCAAGCTCTGGCTCAGTGTGGCACCTCAGAGTGCACCAGTGCCATGCTGAAGGTTCTCAGGACCTTTGATGAAGGTGCTCTTGAGGTTGATGCTGCTATTTATGCCCTTGGACTGTTGCCAAACCCCTCCCGCCTCATGGTGAAAGACATGTTGGCAATGGCTCAGTACAAGCAGAGCAAACCCATTATGTATGCCCTGAGTAACACAGTCAGGAAGTAAGTAAAGTTAAATATCATATTTTTTAACTCTGAAGAAAGTAGTCATTGTTTTTGTACCAGTGAGTGGTGTTTTCTAATGGTGAATGTCTAACTTTCTCACTAGACTGTACAAGGCTGAGGGAGTTACCCCTGAGATCACTGCTGTCTCTGAGTTCATGGGTTCTCTTCTGGGCGCAGACTGTGCTAGAGAGAAAGAGCTAATGTTCCTGACCTTGAGGGTTAGTAACCAATGTAGCTTTGATGCACCTCTTTTGGAAATACAGTGTAATGTTTCATGGCCACTTTCAAATTCAAGTTGGTTCTAACTTTCTATGCTATTCCATCCAGGTTATTGGTAACATGGGAGACGCAATGGAGGCTGCTGATCCTGCCATAAAGACCACCCTGGTGAGGTGTATGAGACAGCCTACAACCACACTATCTGTGCAGCTGGCTGCCATCCAGGCTTTCAGACGAATGTCTGTGACAGATGAGGTAACATACTAGACACCAAAAATATGTATATGTTTTAGTTTTACGTTGTGGGATTTCCCATATTACAGTAATATACAAGTTGCTCTAAACTGTTGTTCTTCCATCCAGGTTCGTTCTAACCTTCAGAGGGTCAGCCAGTACCCCAAGGGTGCTGTGCAGAAGCGCCTGGCAGCTTACCTTATTCTGATGAGAAATCCCCAGGACAGTGACATTGAGCTGGTGAAGAAGCTGCTTAAGCAGGAACAGAACATGCAGATCAAGGCCTTTGTAACCTCCCACATCTACAATATAATTTCTTCCACTGATTCAGAGACCCAAGAGTAAGAATGGAGCATTTTTTAACTGACAGCATAATTTATGCCTCATATAACAGAAATACTGTGCCGATTTGTATTCAACTAATTGTTTAACATTAAATTTTTTACCTCCAGGCTCCGTAGGAAGTTAATGGATGCCCTCCAGGACACTGAGGTTGCCACTCACTATGACTACACCACAAAGTCACGCAACTACAAGCTGGGTGTGGGACTTGAGAGCACGCAGGCTGGTATTCAGGGCAACATTATCTTTGATCCCAGTAGTCAGTTACCTAGGGAGGTCTTGCTGGAAACTACCCTGAAAGCTTTTGGTTTCAACATGGACATTTGGGAGGTATGTAAAACTGCAGGTAGTATTGGTCACTCATTTATTTGATAGTTATTGGAAACAGTGACAGAGAAATTGTTGCTAATAACAGTAGAAACTAGATTTACACTATAGGTGTCTTCATATTAATTTGCCCAGATTGAGACTTGAACACACTAACCCTACTTTATTTTGCTGGCAGGTTGGCATGGAAGGAAAAGGCTTTGAGCCAACCATTGATGCTTTGTTTGGAAAGAACGGGTTTTTCCCTGACACTGTGTCCAAGACTCTGTACTGGGCTGAGGACAAGATGACACCAAAGATCAAAGAAGTTCTGGAGAAATGGGTTGCTCCCCTGAAATCAGAAGGACAGGAGGTATATCTCATGTGGTATTTTTTGGTACTTATTTAATCATTTCAACTAATAGCAATGCAACTAATACAATGGAACTCTTTCTTAAGGTCCCCAAGAATCTTGCAAAAGACATTTTTCACAATTTTAACAAGCTGGTGAAAGATCTGCAGAGTCAAGAGTCCCCAGAGGCCATGGCCTACCTGAGGATCATGGGAGATGAGCTTGGCTATATCAAGGGCAACGAACTGAAGTCTATTGCTGATAATGCAATGATGTATGCAGAGATTTTGATGAAGATCATTCCTACCAAGGTACTGTTCTATACTCCTGTTACCAATTTAATATAATACCCGTCAACAAATCACAACTCTTTCTTTGCCACAGCATGATAGCATTCATACTGACTGTTGATCATTTTTATCAGGTGGCTAAACTGATGTCCAGCACTGACAATGAGATTTTTGCCCATTACATCTTCATGGACAACAAATTCATCATGTCAACAGCATCTGGCTTGCCTCTGAAATTTGGTCTATCTGGTACCTTCACTCCTGGAGCAAAAGGAGGCATTCGCATTGCTCCAAACATGGTAAATCATGTTTTTTGTCCTCAACCTATCCTTCACACTCTATCAAAAAATCTAGTTCTGTCAAATGCCCTATGATTTGTTGTTAAATCTGTAATAATAATTCCTGTTGTCTGGGATTGTAGTAGCAGTTGTAATTTTATATTTTTTCATGTCTACAACCTATTTCATTTCACGTGATCCATTTTCCTTTACAGAAGGAGCTGTTGTTCATGCCTTCAGTCGGAGTTGAGTTTCTGACTCAGATGGGAGTTCACGTCCCTGAATTTGTTGTGTCCAGTGTTGAGATGCATACCAACATGTATCATGAGAGCACGCTCAATGCCAAGATCACCATGGAGCAGAACCAAGTCAAACTTTCCATCCCTGCCCCACAGGGCACCACAAGGCTCTTCAGTATCAGGTAACACATTTATTTATAATGTTATTACAATAAATGTTTTTTTTAGTTTTGTTGTGTTGAATATGGTGTTTCAACATGACAACAAAACTGAAACAGATTTTGATGTTCTTTAACAGCAATAAAGTCCTGATTGTGGGTGCTGGCCAGACTACGGTGGTACCACACAACATGGGCAGATCAAACTGCAGCCCTCTCTTCTCTGGAGTCAAATACTGCACCGAAACACGTTATGCTGTGACCGATGGCAAGACTACTGTTCCTTACTTCCCTCTGAATGGCGAGACTATGTAAGTTAGCCATTGAAGAATCTTTGATTGTTTTTGCAATGTTTGAATGATTTGAATGAATGTAGTTCTTTTAAGTCCCAAGTTAACAATGCCTCACCTCTGTAATGGGACATTTTTCAACTTAATAGTAAATGTTTATGTCTGTATTTATTGTTCTGTGTGTTTTTTATAGGTTAATAAATATACAATGAAATATCAATAGAAGATTTATATGAGAACATATCAAAGACACTTTCTTTTCATCGACTTCACAGGTTTGCTGTAGACATCGAGCCAACTAAAGAAGTATCTGAATACACAGCCACCATCGCTTATAAGCTTCTCAGTGAAGGAAAGGACGGCCGCCAGAAGGTTGATTCTTTAAAGATGGCCTTGAAAGCTGAAGGTATGATCATATTTAGCAAGATATAAATCAACCCTTTTTTCTTTTTAGCCCAAGTCTTCTTTTTCGTTTTGTACAGTTACATACATCTGAAATTAAGCTATGCTTTAACTAACTCTTTAACTTTAGGTGCTCAGCCTAGTGAGGCTTCAGCTACCATGAAATACAACAGGAACAGGAGGGTCTTCACCACCCAAATCCAGATACCTGACTTTGATGTTGAGGCTGGTGTAAAAGTTGGCATGACCGACAGCAGTGCCAAAGGCAAATCCATTATCTTCGAAATCTCCAACAAGAACGTGCCCCAGCTCTCTCTGATTGGCCGTGCCAAGTGAGTAAAACCTGCCGCAATCTTTGTTTAAAAAAATAAAGTATATCACTATGAAAAAGTAAAGTATATTACTTTATATATGACATTGACTGCATCATGTTTTTTATTCACAGGCTTCAAGCCATGGCTGATAGCATGCTGCAGGTTCAGCTGTTAGTCCCCTCACTCCAGACTGATGTTGCAATTACTGCTACCATGAGCAAAGCTAACAGACTCACCATGGAGCTCAAAAGTGATGTCAAGCTTCCAGAAACCTCTTCCATTCAGGCAGTCACATTCAGATATGGTATGTCTGTTAAAAAAATAATGCTAGCAGACTTCAGAATTTGATCGTTTCAGGCAATTCTCTAAGACAGTCTCAAATATAAAACTAAATTTCTGTATCTCAGGTGAAGACCAGGCTGAGGTTCAGCTGATGTCGAAAATTAATGCTGAAACTAAGATCCTAGTGTCTTACACCGAGGACTTCAAGGCCTGGCTCCATCAGTCTGTGGAAGATGTCATGGACCAAAGGGTTGTCAAGACTGACATGAAACTGCGTCATATATTCAACAAGGGAGTTGAGGTGAAAAAAAAAAAAGTATTTCAAAAAATTTTGGAGAACTTTTATTGTTGTCTAAACTAAAGCATAATAAATATTGTGCTTTTTCATCAGGCCAGCAATATCTGGATGGACAAGGTCACAACTGAATTTCCCTATGTTGAGACTCTGAGGAACAGTATAGCAGAGGTGGAAATGCCCTCCATGCCTAAAAACCTATTCATGAACCTGTAAGTGTAACACACTTTAAATAAACTTATTAGAATTTACATAGAAATTGCAACTTTGGCCTAATTAAATCATAAAATAAGCATAATTGAACATGTACTTCAGTTAAATCTAAGAAATGTTCATGTTTCATCCTTTCTCTAGTGAAAGCACATTCAAATACCAGTTCAACCAGGAACATTTGACCATCAGTATCCCTCTACCTCTTGGAGGCAAATCATCTGAGGACCTAAGGATACCGCAAATAGTCACCTCCCCACGCATCTCTGTGCCCCAAGTAGGCATGGACTTGCCCCCACAGGAGATCCAAATCCCCTTTTTTACCATCCCTTCTGAATATGATCTCACTGTGCCTCTGATGGGGATGGTGGACGTGTCTGCCAAGGTCAACAGCAACTATTATAATTGGGAAGCAATGATCTCTGCTGGCAACAACACTGAAGAGTCTCTTAGCTACCTGGCCAGGTTAAGTGTCATGGCTGACAGTCCAATCAAACTTCTGTCCTTCTCAACCGAGGGTAATTTAATTTGCATTCCTAAAAAAATATACACATTTTTTATTTAGCACAAAAAAAACAACACAAAAATTGATACACATTGATGTTTTACTGATTTGTCTTTTTTTTTTTTAAAGGAGCTACAAAAATCACTGATACTGCAGAGAAGACTATCAAAATCACCACTGATGGTTCCCTGAAACACATGCTCATGAACACAGGTTTTAATGTGCTGGAAACCATTGCTGTCACAGACAGTGTACTAACAACTGGAAAGTATAACATCTATGCCGTCGCTCCTGTGGGTCTGGACACCTCTCTGACTGTTACCACCCAGTTCATCCTAGACTCAAACATGCTGTCTGGAGATGTCAACACAGATGGAAAAGTTTCTATTGGACCCATGACTGCTAGCACCACCTACCTCCACACATTCTCTATTAACCCTGCAAAAGAAGAAGCAAGACTAGAGAGTACACTGCGGCTGAACTCTGAAATCCTGCAGATTGTGAAGAAGCTTAAGGCATCATATGCTAATGAGGAACTTCTAATTGAGTCTAACACCAACATGAACAGTGAGCCAATCAAGCACACCACCAAAATGAGCCTTAACTACAAGGATGCCAAGCTTGCTATTCGGTCTGACTCTGTGATCAAAGCTGATGAGAGAATCCTTCGCAGCCAGGTGGAGTTCTCTGCCTCTGGAGGACAGGCCAGTCTCAGGATAGAGAATCAAGCTGATGATACAGTGAACCGTGCCTATTCTTTGCTTGCTGGGTCCATGAACCCCTCTGGCTTGGAGATTAACACTGATGCCTCTATAAACATATTTTCAAGCCTTGCATCCCACAAGGCAACCTTAGCCATGAACATGGATGGCCTGACCACCAGCTGTACAACAACTGCTCAGCACAGCCCACTGACCTTTGAGAATGTCTTCCATGGTGGAATTGACACCTCTGGTGCCACCATGTCGCTCTCTACCAAAGGAACAATTAAAGAGAACAAGGCTGAGCTCAGTGCTGAGGGAAAAATTGCAACCACAGAAGTCTATCTCAATGGCATCTTTGGGGGTAACCTCTTTGACATCAACACCAGGAACAGAGTAAACTTCCGTGTGAATGAAGATGGCTTGATCCTCTCCAACAATGTGGTTGGATCTTACATCGAGATGAGGACTGAAAATACCCACTCACTGTCTATTACACCAAGAGCTTTTACTCTCCACTCCAAGACTGACAACGTCCTTGACAAGAGCAACTCCTACATGCATGACATCACAGTTAACATGGAGCATTTTATTGTTTCAGTGATTGTGAAAAATAACCTGAAGATCATGGAGATCAACTTTGTGAATGATGCCCAGTTCAAGGCAGAGCCCTACAACATGGAGCTGACTGGGACAATGAAGGGAGTCTTCTCAGAGGAAGAGCTCAAGCACACTTATGAAATCAAGATTGTCGACATGGTCCTGTCTGCAAAGTGCAATACCAATGGCAAACTCCTAGGAACGCACATGACACATACCACTGATATGGAAATTGCTAGTCTCACCATGAAATTCAACAATGCAGCTAACTTCAACTCACCATCTCTTCGTCTGGACAGCAAAGTCAAAACTATTGCTGCCCCTTTCACCCTGAATATTGATGCCACTTTCAACTCAGATGGTGCAGTGTATCTCTATGGACAGCAGAGTGGTGAACTATACAGTAAATTCCTCCTGAAAGCAGAGCCCCTATTGTTCACACATTCATTTGAGTACAGAGCCTCCACTACTCATGATCTGGAAGACAGACCTACTATCAAGACCAACACGGAGAACAAGTTCAGCAGTATACTGAGTCTTCAAGAGCAAAGTGTCAAACTGAAGATGAAATCCAAAGTAAATGAGCACACTTTAGATCAAGAAATGAGTGCCTACAACAATGCAGAAAAAATAGGTATTGAGATGGCAGGAGCAGTCTCAACTGATCTCTTCAGTGACAACAAAGAAAACTATGCCATTTCTGGATTTGTAAAATATGACAAGAACAGTGATAGCCACTTCATCCAGATCCCCTTCACTGAACATCTGTCTGCAGTCATTGAAAACGCAAAGACCACAGTGATGAAGCTGATGGAGCACAGCTCTGAGATGTTGAAAGACATGAACAACAAATATGAGATCAGTGCCACATTTCAGAATAAAGTGTCAGAACTGAAGGAGGTCATTGACAACCTTGACTTTAACCTCTTTGTCCAAGACCTGAAAAAGTTTATCAAGTCAATGGAAAAGGTTATGGCAGACCTGGCAGTCAAGATCCCAACTGACAAAATCATGAATGTGCTGAAATCTATCAAGGATACTATTTTAGCTTGGATCAAGAAGCATAACATTTCTAACAGCTTCAGTGTGATGTATGACAAAATAGATGAAATCCTCTCCAAGTATGAGGTTGAGAAGATCATTGGAGCCATCATGGATGAGGTTGTTAAAATGATGAAGCAGTATCAGGTGAGGGAAAAGATTCAGTCTACATTTGCTGCTCTCATGTCAATTGACATCCAGCCTTTGCTCCAACAAGCGATGGTACCTGTCCAAGAGTTTATGAATGAACTGTATTCATTTGACTTCAAAGAGCTGATTGAAGACATGAGTGACTATTTCATGAGAATCCAATCTTTTGACTATGACACATTCACTATGGAGCTGAAAGAGAAAGTTGCAGATATGAGCAAGATCCCCTGTTTTGGGAAACTCTATGGAGAGTTCAGAGTTGCCTCACCTCATTACAAACTCTGGACCACTGCTGACCTAGAGAACACCACAACTACATCAGTCACACCAGAATTCAAAATGAATCTAAAGTCAGAGGCTACATCTACTTTGAGAGTACTTGACTTCACTGTAGATGCCAGCGCACATTTTGCTGCACCCAAGATGAGTCGGCTGTCCATCTCTGAGAACATCAAGGTTGACCAGTCATACTTTACACTTGAACATAAGGGAGCAATGACCCTATATGGCCTGTCAGCTCAGTCTTCCGTTAACACTACAGCAAAGATCACAACTGAGTTCTATGTGGCAGAGCTGATCAATAATGCATTCTTTGCCATGGAAGATGGAGTTTCTGCCACTGTAGAGAATGGCTACAAACATGACCTCAACATGCCATTCCTCAACATCTTCAGTGAAACATCAATGAAACAAAAGACCATTTTCCTGCTTGAAGCTGGCACTGTCCGTTTGACCTTTAACAATGTGGTCAATGGCAAATATGCTGTTAAGGATTTCTCAGATCAGGCAACCCACAAGAGTGACATGGAAGTGGTCATGGATCTCCACACAGCTAAAGTAACTTTCACAGGAGAAACAGGCAGCAGCCACTTCAAAATGAATCAAAGTTTGGTTGCTGATATGTGCATTTTCCAGCACATAATTATTGATGCTAAGGTTGAGACAGAAACACCTTTCATGAAGGGCAGCATAGCAGAGGTCAAGCTCCAGGCTAAAGTTGAAGACATGAAATTTGATTTCACTGCCTCTCACACTGCAGAGCTAGTTGGACTGGTGGAGGGAACTCTCTCAAGCTCTGCCCTGGTTTTGGTCACACTTAATGAGCTTATTTTTGACACCAAGAACAAGGGAAATGCCAAGGTTACTCTTCCATTTAAGTTGTTTGGAAAGGTGGATCTTCAGAATGACATCGCTCTTACCATCAACTCCAACGTTCAGCAAGCCAGCTGGACAGGCCTGGCTAGATTCAATCAGTACAAATACTCACATTACTTCACGATAGATAATGGTGATACAGAAATTTACATATTTTCCCAGATTAACGGAGAAGCAAATCTTGATGTATTGAAGCAACCAATCACCATTCCTGCAATAACTGTGCCATTTGTCCATATAAGGACACCTAGAGTGGAAGACTTCTCACTGTGGGAAGATACTGGCCTGAGCTACCTCCTAACCACAACTCAGCAGACATTTGACATGAACTCCAAGCTGAAGTACATGAAGAACCCTGAGGTGATCACCATGGACATTAATGTGGCTCCAGTCATCAATTTCATTAATACTAACATTAAGTCTCTGCACAAGACAGTGCTCATCGGCAAGGACAAGGCTGCTTCCATCCTCGCTACATCTTACAGCAAAGCAAAAGCAGAGTATGACAAATACAGCATTGAGTTGCCCAAAACCATTACAGTACCTGCCTACAAAGTTCCAGTGATGAATGTTGAGATGTCTACATTTACCATTCCCCTGCCTGACTTCAGTCTCATCGAAGTTCCTGCTATGCATGTTCCATCCGCCCTCAGCAAGTTGACTATTCCAAAAATGACTTTACCAAAAATTCAGAGCATTAAGATCCCACTAATGGGTGATTTGACCTATGAGTTCTCCATGAAAACTGCAATGATCATGCTCAAATCTGATGCCAGCATCCTCAACCAGGACAGCATTGTGATGAAATTTAATGCTTCCTCATCTTCTGAATTTGGGATTCTGAATGGAAAGATTCAGGCCAACACCAATTTAAACACAGCAGATGGATTCAAAATGGCCTCTGCCCTGACTTTAAAATATCTGATGTTAGAGGGAACCTATGACAGCACCATTGCAGTAAGTTATGAAAATGTAGATACTTCCATCACCAATTCAGCAAAAGTCAATCTACCTCACCTGACAATGGAAGTCTCCCAGGAGGTTACTGGAAGTCCAGAGGAAGGCCTTGTTGTCTCTATGTCCAGTCCATATGCGGGACTCATTGCAGTTCAGATGCAGACTAAGCGCCCAGCACAAGTGAAAGCAAGACTCTATGGTCGCTACCCGGTAAGACAACTTTTGGTTACTTATTTGTTTGCTGATTACCTATGATTACGATTTCAATGTAGAAAAGTGTATTTAGATTTTTGATTTTTTTAAATTTCATGTTTATTTTTTCCCCACAGTCTGAGCCAACTACAGACATTGATATCTTGGGTGTGAAGATGTCTGTGATGAACTCTGAGAAGCTGAACATTCAGACAACCTGGAATATGGAGATGCCTTATGAGGTGATGTTGGGACTGAAGAAACAGGTGCCCACACTCGTGGACATTGTGTCTGATCCTGCTATTTGGGCATATAATGAAATCTGCAGACATGGTAAAGTCCTAAGGTCCTCCACTGAACAGGCTAGAGAGAAGGCAAAAGAAATTTTCAAGAGGGCCACTGAGAATGTTGCAGCAGTAATCCCTTCTAATGCTATGATAGCTGTCACAGATAAGACCATTTTGATCCTCAAAGAGTACCAAAAGAAACTTGAAATTGTACTTGATGCAGTTGTTAAATTCCTGAGAGAGACCAAGTTCCAGATCCCTGGGTATGAACAGAAGCTGTCTGGGCTTGAGGTCTACCAGAAGGTTACTGCTTTTGTTGCTGATGTATCTGAGGAGGCTGTTCAAAAGATTCCAGACTATTTTGCCTCCATGTTTAAGATTGTCTTTGATTATTTACAAGCTATTGAATTCACTCTTCCTGGCTCTAACTACATTGTCAGAGGAAGAGAAATTCTTGATGATTTGTTTGTAGCTCTGAGGAAAATCCAGGCCCAAGTTATAGTCACTGTGAGGGATCTGGGAAATATCAAAGTGGAAGATGTAACTAAGAAATTCTCAGCATTCATGCAGTTTACCATTAAACAAAGTGAGAAGTTTCTCCAAACCCTAAAATCTCAGAATATAGAGAAGCTGTCCACCTTTGTGACTGATACGTACAATGACTTTATCAACTCCCCTATCCTAGGTGAATTTACTAAACAGGTTGAAAAGGTCTGCAGAATTGTTATGGAATACCTAAAAACTGTGAGAGCTAAACTCCAGAATATTTTGACTGACATGTCTAGTGAACAGCTTCAAGCTGACATCCAGTCCTGGATTGACCAGTTGGTAAAACGTGTTAATTCATTCCACAACAATGTCATTAAGACCTTTAAGGAGAAAAGTAAAAATGTTAAACAGTTTGTCAGAGTAAGTGATAGACAGATGGAGGTTGATATTCCTTTACCAGTTATAGCCAAATTCAACTAAGTGACTATTGATGAAAAATGATATAAAATATAGTGTTTGTAATGACTGCATCTGTTCTGTAACCATCAACACAATAGGGAACATGTTCTACCAAAAAATGCATAACTGCATGCTTACAAGTGTTGTCGGTTTCAATATGCTTGTCTCTCAGCTGTTTTTCAATGTAATAATTACTGTGTTTGTGTCTTGTACTATTTAAAAAAAAGATTAGGGCTTCAATAAAAACCATTTGTACTGCATATATTTCTGTGCATTTCTTACTTATAATTTAGCATCAATGTATAAAAACTCACCATCCTGACAGGCATATAGTGTAAGAGTTTAAACAAATATTATGTGAAATCATGTTTACACATTAAAATTCAGACTCTAGTGTATATCCCTCCCAGATAGTGTAATAATGATATTTTACTGACTTCAAGCACTTTAGTTTTATTCAAAACTGCTTCCCACAACTCACAAATACTGTATGTGCACTGCGAAATATGCCATTAGACAAAATAGACATTTTAGACATGGCATTTCTATAGATATGAGGTGCTTATTTGCTCACAAACAGTGTGCACAGTGGCTGCACAGTGATTTTGATTGATTGAACCATTGATCCACCATGACAACTGACTACTGGTGCTGTCTCTCTAGCTATGGTAACTGTCAGTGTGTTCATCACTTGTATCCAAACTGTAACATGTCATGAAACCAGTGCCGGCTCTTGGCATAGGCGAACTAGGCGGTCGCCTAGGGCGTCACTTGCTGGAGGGGGCGCAGCTGCAAGACCTCAAAAAAGTCACTTGCAAATATCATCAGTCGCGGGTTTTTGAGCTCGTTTTCTAAAGTGTAGTTACTTATTTGGGCTTTATTCTCTGTATGAACCCCTCATGATTCTCTCCACAACAAAGTGAAACGACATAGTTTTTCCTTTTACAGCCGGGATCTGTCCACAGCCCCGTTTCCTCGGTTACTGCGCCCCCCTCCGCCCGCCCGCACAGACACACACACGCACACCTCCACCTGACAGAGCGACAGAGTGACAATGTCCGGGAATAAGTGGGGAAAATATGGACAAATATATTAAAGAGTGGGAGAAAGAGAGAACGAGAGCACATTGAAAGACCTGGATCTGACCTCAAAGACATTCTGCAGATTTATCAAGTGTGAAATATGAGCTCATCATGCAGATTTAATACAGCAGATGAACAAACCTGATGGTGACCAGTTATTCAAAGTTTCTATGTCTATCGGGAGATCTGGAAACATTGATCACAACTAGATAATGATTATTCTCCTGTTGAACACACCAGGTCTCTGTCTGCTGCAGCTGCATGTTTTACTTTACAGTAACAGGTAAATTTACTCTACATCTGACCTGGACAGATGCACTGACAAAATATGTGTTTATGTTTTATGTTGTCTCGTTTGCACATTCAGCTAATTATTATAAAGTGTAAAATGATAGGCAATTATAGGCGATTGATCACAGGGCGCCAAGTCGTAATCTCGCCTGGGGCGCCAAAATGGGTCGAGCCGGCTCTGCATGAAACAATTTGAGAGCCATTTGTGAATGATTTGTTTTTCTGACTTTTCCTCTAGAGGCATCAGCAGGCCAGGTTTTTACTTATCTACAGTACAGAAGTATCTCAGTGTCAAAATTTGGAACATTCGTGATCCCCAGTGGATGAACTTCAATAACTTTGATGATCTGACTTTTCCTCAAGTACCATTACTAAAACAATTTTTTGATTAGTTTTGGCAAAATTAATTACATTTGCATCAGTATATACTTGTGATTAGTAGCAATTAACAAATGTTAGCATGTTAATTATGCTACCATACTGACATCAGTATTTAGGTCAAGCCACTGCTGTAGCCACAGACTCACTGTAGACTCTTACTCTTGTTATTAAAAATAGACATTGTAAAATAATCCTTTTGATGAGGCCTTTGACTAATAATGACGAAGTTACTTCAAAGTTAAATTAACACTCATTTGGCAGATGCTTTTATCCAAATTGATTCACCAGTGAATACACACCAGGAGCAATTTGAGATTCAGTGTCTTGTTCAAAGACACCTCGACATGCAGACTGAAGGAGGTGACAAAAAACTAACACTATAGCTGCCCCTTCTACATCAATTTGCTTGTGCCTGCCACATGTGTAATAACTTCTGTAGATTTACGTATATGTACTATTCTTGTTCCTTCAGAGAGGGGTGTTAGTTCTAATGACTATTGTGACACTACAGGTTTGTACTGTACTAAATGGTGTATAGCATCTGAAGCACTAGCATTATCACTGAAATATAACAGCTTGAAAAAAGAAAATGTAAACGTGGAAATTCAATACGGTACAAATACAGCAGCAATTATTGTATGCCCCTTGTATAATTAAGCATACAGAGAATAAGTACATAAAACAAGCTAATAAATACAAGGAAAGTTACATTTTCTTGAACTAAGTCACACAGTCTTGCAAATCTAATTATAATTATCGAGTTACTTAGAAAGAGAGTTTTTCCAGTGAAGTTGCTGATAAAAATATACTGAACAGAGTCATAATATGCAAAAAAAAAAATTATATTGGGTATACACTTCTATCATGTGCCCATAAGCCATTTGTATTGCATGGTTTAAATTTTAATTTAGCAGAAACACAAACGTCAATTATAAAACAATGAGAATGAGCAGTAAGAGTCAGTGTACCAGTTTTTAAAAATAATAAAAAGCCAAGTCCTCAAATTATTCCCCGCTTTGGAATGCATGAATTAATTTTTCAGATGTTATCCTAAGCAGTGATGACAGAAGTATTCTAATCCTTTACTTAAGGAAAACTTTAAATAAAGCTGTGTAACATTACTCCATTATAATCTATAGGTGTTTTTCAGCCATAAATTGCTTTCATGAAGCCCACCTTTTGGGTAAACATTAACAAAAAATCACAAATGTAAAGGATGTTGGAATTAACAAAATTTACCAAGCAAGTTCAAATATGTAGAAGCAACAGCACAGTAACATTTGGTCTGTAGTGTGAGAAAATAAGCCAAAAGAATAGGAGAAATGGTGACACACTGATTTTTATTTACTTTTCCAGAACAGTACAACTTGTTCCCTTACATTCTGTTTTGTTTTTCCTCACAAAGATTTCCACTGTTTCCAATCTACCATTGAAACCCAGAAAATATTCACTAATATGATATGACCATACTTTGATAAACACATTTTCAGCATTTTTCTCCACAATTCCAGTGTTGCAGACAAAAACTGAAGATTAAAACGTCACAGTCTGACAGTGTGGTAAATTAACTAGTCTAGCACAATGCATTCCTGTTGTGGAAGTCAGCAAAAAGCCCAGCAACAGAAGCCAGGCAGGAATGTGACTTTTACACCACCATAACTCTGGTTTGACTAGTAAAATACTCTTTTAAACAATGGTTTATCTATCTTAATATGGTTTCGAATGGAACTACAGGAAACTTTCATGAATTTTCGTCTAGTCTCATAGTGTACATCCACCAGTGGTTTACCCTGGATTTCCAGTGCAGCAGCATTCTGTGTAATTGATGTTCATAGCTGTCATTTGATCAAGCACTCCCACAAAGACACTTACACAACACTTCTGTGCAGACACAAATCAAACACGAGCTGAAGTTATTTCACAAGAATGGATTTGTTGCTGCTACTTTCAATGCATCAACACTGCTTTGAGTTTTTCTCACAATCATAATGAAACTGAGTTTGGAAAACGTTTTTCTCCACTAGGTGAAAAATGTTTACGACTTCAGAAAAATACTACTTTATTTTAGACAAAGGGATACCCTTTATTTAAGTTAGTGTCTTTATTGTAAGATTGAAGTTATAATAGCATGTAATAAATTTCCATTGAAATCTTTAATTTGTCATCAGATGGCTTGATCCCATATGAGAATCTGCTACTGGCTCATGGAGCTCTGTGGTAGCCAATTCTTTCATTTTGCTTTATAATGAAACATGTTTCACTGACAACAGAACTCACATGCCCGGACATTTTACATGCTCAATCTTCTCTTGGAAATATTACCCATATAACTGTAAAGTAACTGTAGCCAAATAGAAAAAGTGAAAGATCTTTGATGTCTTAAAGTGAGCTGAGATATGTCAGCCTGTGAACAAGCTAGACCTGGATTTCTGAGTTCAAAAACATGGTGAGATATTGTACTGTATGTTCTTTAAATGATTTGGTTCAAGAAATAATACTCCTCCTCTCCTGATGGCTGTACTTACAGGCAACTGTCTTTCTTTTCAGTGTATTTATAATCAATAAGCATATGTTTCATCAGTGTTCTCCCAAAACCACCAACCATAAAGTAAAGAACAGAAGAATGATTAACAAGCCTAAAATGAAATATTTAATACGTGATAACTGTACAACTACAATGGACAATGTGGTTAGCCCTTTTCAACACTGGCCAAAGTGGAGTCTCTAGACCTGTGATGAAATTTGAACTGTTGCATAACAATTGTGAAATTAGCCATATCTTTTGGATGTGGTTCTAACTAGCAAACCTGAGGCAACTGATTTCATAACTGTAAACCCAGCCCATGATTTATAGAACTTTCCTCGAAGCACTATAGTGTCCAGATGCTGTACAATTTACAAAACGTTATTACTGTTATTTTACAACACAAAGCAGACATAAATAAAAAGTGCAGTTTTCAACTTATTACACAGTATAACCTTGGCAGTAAGGCAGTGGCCTATGCAAATACTCTGAAACAAAAAACTTGAGCAATTAAAATCTTAGCTCAAAAGCGGGCCTTTGGAAAGGCCATGTCCACAGTAGAGGGGGCTAACAGGGCCGACTCCTTCAGACTTTTACCATGTGACCGACAAAGACCACGCTATAACCAGCGCCTTTCCCACACCCAGATATTAGATGATCCTCGACTGTGTTCAAAACAAGTCATTTGTTTACACTCATTCGTTTTAGTTCAGCCAAGGTCGTCTGATTACAAGGCGTACCCAGACTTGGTCACTGCCCTTACACGTTCAGACGTGTTCAGAGACTTCACAGCGGTGGAGACATCTGCGCGTCACGGTTCACCAGACAGAGTCGATTCACATCAAAACACAGCATTTGAGGCAACCAGTCGGTGGTGTTCTTCGCTTTTGTAAGGCTGCTCTTGTTGCCGTTTCAAACACTTCCCAGATCCCCTCCTTGGTTTTGGCGGAGCACTCCAAATAGTCATATGCGCCAATGCGCATGGCCATGGCTCGGCCATCCTCTGTTTTCACTGGTTCCAGTTTCAGCCGGGACAGCTCGTTCTTCACGTTCTCGTCGTTTCGCAGATCCTTCTTGTTAGCCACTAATATAATTGGCACATTCGGACAAAAGTGTTTCACCTCAGGTACCCACTTTTCAGGGATGTTTTCCAACGAGTCCGGGCTGTCCACGGAGAAACACATCAAAATAACGTCGGTGTCCGGATAGGAGAGGGGGCGCAGGCGGTCGTAGTCCTCCTGTCCAGCGGTGTCCCATAAAGCAAGCTGGACTTGCTTGTTGTCCACTTCTATGTCCGCCACATATGTCTCAAACACAGTGGGGACGTAGACCTCAGGAAACTCGTCTTTGCTGAATACAATCAGTAGACATGTTTTCCCACATGCGCCGTCCCCCACCACGACAAGCTTCTTGCGGATGTCTGCCATTCCCTTCTCTTTCCTAGCACTCGCTCAGATGTAGCATCCGAAAAACAAGACGTACCCGTGTACCCACTGCCACTTCGTTTACGGTATAACTGTGACTGAACAGCCTAGTCCCGTAAACCGAGTCTGTCTCCAGCACCTTTACCAGCAACCACTGCGATCTCTTTATAAAGCGTTGGGTGGTTTCCTAAATATAGCAACCCAATCGGAAATAGGGAAGTGAGCTCACAGTTTGTAATGCAAGAGGTTGATTGGATCTAATACGCTTTCTCATGTGGAGGAGGGTCATGGACCACGAGAACCCACCCGACCCAGGATCAGCCCAAATTAACCAACTCTAACTACATGATGAAGTACTACGCGACATTTCCTTGTAAATTCCCACTTAAAGCGATTTCTAAAATGAACCCATTGCAATTTAAACACACCTCACATCTGAAGCATTCTTACTTTTGTCACAAAGTCAACAGTGACCACAAAAGTGAATAGAGAGTATTCATTAAACATCCATTCAAACAAAACTGACATTTTTCCTGAATAATCCAGCTAGACATTTGAGTGCGTTTTTTCTTTTATTGGAGGGGAGGAGGACGAGCGCGTTGTGGTGCTAATTTATAAGATGCTATATGACACGTTGCTAATCACATCACTATACAGCGAAGCAGATCTGTGTCATCTTCGCTTATGGTTTACAAAAGGTACGTCGGGAAGGCAGGTTTACACTGACATTGTTATTCCGCATGTCTACGTAGTTCACGCTATTTACAGGGAGGGGGCACTAGCGTAGTCAAACTCTTAGCCTTGACTATCAAGCCTTGCTAAATCACCGCTCTCTCCAAGGAAACAAAACAATATAGAATTGGGTTGACGGCGTGCAACAAGCAGAGATCTTCTCGACACGACAACGCGTGAGTATCTCCTCTTAATTTGTTCACACCGAAAGCAAAGAGTCTGGGGAGCGACTGTTTTGAACGCAACTGCTGTGGTGTGAGTATTTCCCCTTTTGTTTAGCGGTAAGGCCCCTCTGTTTGGAACCTGTAGGGGGGCCATGTTGTTTAGCCACTGAGTGTTTGGTTAATGTTTTAGCTCACACAACACCAACTTGGCAAGTAACGTTAGCTATTTGTGTCTACTGATATTTGGCGTACTGCACACAGCCGTTGTACTATTTCGAGTCCAGAAAACTTGTTTTTTGTTTAGCACGATAGCTCAATGGTTTATTGTAAAGCGGTGGTGAATTTGCGAATTTAACTTTGATGTCTAGCATAGCTAACCAATAACAAACAGCAGGCCCGTTGTGGTTAGCCTTAGCTGGTTATCTAAGGAGATTGCTATTGCTCACTCCAGTCAAGTAGCATTAGCTAACATTAAACATGTTTAATTTACATTTGTGCGAATAAATGAATTGGCATAAATAGTTATAGGTAACCATGATATGAACTGCTAGCCATTAGCATTTCAAAACCAACATTTGCTTACATGCCCAGTCAAAGCCGCTGAGTTAGCTTGCTTATCAGCGGACTTTCATGCTAGGTCAGCTAGCCAACTTGCTGAAAGGCTTTTTCGTTGGTTTGCTACAACGACCAGTAATTAGCTGCTGATGAATATAACCTTGTAGCTAGTTACATAATTGTAAATGTCATAATCACAACTACTATTTAGCAACAGTAGATGATTGCATTTGTGTGTATTTGTATTCGCTAACAGTTGTATTTATAGTAGCGTTATGTTAGCTTAATAGCTAACACTAGGCTAACGACATTACCTAGATAGCAGTCTTGGCAATGCTAGACATTATCATCATCTTTGTCGGTTTGTTCTTGGTTTGTTCTTGCCTTGTTCATTCGTAAATCACCAGATCGGTAAATAAGACTTCCCATGTAACGTGAATTCCCTCTTGTTGGGCAAATCAATATCTCTAAATCTGGATATTCACGGCAACATGAAATAACGTTACAGGGTTTAACCCCCGTGGCATGGAGCTAACAAATCAGAAATTAGTCGTGTCCCGGCGAAGGGAATCCAGTCAATTATAAGTTATCAATCTTGTATGATGTTAGATGCACCGTTTTGTTGAACTTTGTTTACAGACTGACAGTAATCAGCGGCAAAGGTTCAGCTGAAGGCGGCATGTTGTAACTTACAGCTTTTACTTAACTCCATTAGGAGATATTCCTAATGGGGTTGTTACTGGAGTAAATGTCATGTTAAATTGTGTGTTAGACTGTTTTTATGAAGTTATAAAATACTATTTAAACATTTTAGATATTTCTATTTATCATGCAGTCACTGCTATAGCCTGCCAAAGCAATCATATGGTGTTATGAGAATAGCACAATAGTTATGCAATAAGGGAGCATTCATGTCAAAGTAATACCCGCATGTCTGCATCTTTAAACTTGATACAGGTCAGTTTGAATTAACACTAATATTTTTTTGACCGTGTTATTATGTTTTGTTTAGGCTTTCCCGTGGAATGAGCGTTCCATGCAGCATCCTAGGTATGAATGACGTGGCCTGGCAGGAGACAAGAGGTGGGATGCTGCATGTAAATGGTGCTCCTGAGACTGGAGGTGTTAGAGTTCATGGAGGAGGACCCCTCGCCCCAGTTGGGGTATCTGGGCAGGCTCCTGGAGGCCCACATTTACAGGGCATGGAAAGGGGTCCTAACCCTACCCCAGGTACTCCACTACCTCTGCTGAGTGGAAGATCTCAAGATGATGCCACTGTTGGATATTTCTTTCAGAGGCAGCCTGGAGAGCAGCTTAGTGGTTGCACACCCAGCAAGCATCGCTGGCCAACTGGAGATGCCAATCATGTTGACCAGGTAAAGAAATTTAATTGAGAGACCAGTTACTGCAGTGTTATTCGGTTTAATGCATGTTAGATGAATGGCCAGACAGCATTATTTTGCATCACTAGAGGCTGCAAGCTTAAACATTGGAAAAGTCAGTTTCACATGCGGCACACTGTTTGGGATTTCATGATTACCTGTCAGTGATTACTATTAGTTGATTTTTAGAGCACACCCTCCTTTTTTACAGTTCAGGAAATTACCCATCTAGTGGCCATATAGTTTAGAAAAGCCAAAAAAAACTTGCTAAACATGTAAACTCCATTGGAGAAATTGTCACTGGGCTTGTAACTGCTCAATAGCATTTTCCTGACTCACACTTTGAGAGCTATTGAGAGTTATTCATTATTAACAGATCACGCGTTTCACATATCTTGCTAATCTATGATGATGGACATACATCAAATCATTGCCTTCTGGGCTTATTTTAATGAAGTTGGAGCACATGGTCTTTATTGGTAGAATTTAATAATGTGGAATACAGCAGGACAGTTACTTCATGATTGTGTCAATCAATAGAATAAAAAAATACAAAGCATTGCTAAATTGTAAAAAATAAAATAAAATGCAACTGCTTAGAGGAGGGAAAAATAAATAAAAATGGTCCATCACAGCAATTTTTTTCTTTCTTATGCCCAGTGATTGTCCTACTGTGAGTGAAAAGAAACACAGATGGTGTATGCTAAAAGAACATAACAGACAGAAGGCAGCAACTTATATTGCTAAATTAATTAGTCTATTACTGTAATTAAGCTAGAAAAGTTGATCAAATACATTTCACAAGCAGAATCTGAAAACAAATTCCAAAGATGGTTGTATTAGCTGCTTCTCAGTTGGTGGTTTTATTTATCTGTAATGGTGATTATTGGACAATACATTTTGAGTAGGATACCTTCACTGTTTCCTCACTCCTCTGAGCAGAATCAAGTCTCTAATGATGACAGATGTTTTGGGTCTATACACAATCCTTATTTTCTTATTTCAACACACAATGGCTATTCTAAACTGTAGTGCAAAGTTTTGGTATCTTATAAGCCAAACATTGCTTTCCTAGTCTAACTGGACTTCCTGGGTTTGATATTATGTTTTTACTGGTAGCAACACACCTACCTCACCTAACCTGCATGGGAGGGGGTTGGGGAGAATCAAGTGACAACACATTACAAAAGGGCCACAAACCAACAAGGACTGGAGACATTATTAACTTACTAGACTTACAAGACTTAAGACTTTGAAATGCTAAAGAGTGTAACACAAGATAAGGCAAGAGCCTTTAAGTTATTGTATTCTACTTATGTATTTTTAAATAATTCTGTCAACATTGAACAAAGTTCAAAGAACACAGATTAGTTGGTTCTGTACTTATATTTCTCTATTTTGTGATCTGATGGGTGCTTTTAGTTTTACAGTTCAGTAATTTGAACTGTAGTTAAATCAACCCAGTGAAACCAGAATTGGTCAAAAGAATTGTACCTCAATACCCCCTTTTCTCCCCTGTGACTCAGGTTCGTGCTGTGGATGTAATGAACTATGACTTTCAAGCCCTTGCTTTGGAATCAAGGGGCATGGGAGAGGTAAGTGGTTTAGGTCCTAACAGTCAATGTTTTCTCCTTTATAATCGGAACAATAAGTCAAAATGAAAATCTGCAT
The DNA here is from genome assembly GCA_032362345.1 of Sandelia bainsii. Lineage (NCBI taxonomy): Eukaryota > Metazoa > Chordata > Actinopteri > Anabantiformes > Anabantidae > Sandelia > Sandelia bainsii. The sequence continues at coordinate 13,482,981 of JAUMHL010000017.1, forward strand.
AAAACACTCAAATTGTTTAAGCTTAAAATGTAACTGTAAGACTGTTTGTAGTTTGCGACTTTATAGAAGCACAGAATAGTTACTGTCACTAGTGGAAGAGCAGGAAACAGACACACTAAAAGATACAAACCAACTCACACTCATGCTTGCAATTTTGACAATGTTGTGTGTTAGGATAAGGGAAAAACATATTGTGGCACATATAGCCACAATTTGCATTTGAGCAATATGCCGTGGGGTCTTGTGGACTGCAGAGAAATGGATCATCACCATGCAGGAATGAGGGATTTTAATGTGATTTGAAAAACACAATAACTATACACCACAATGATGTAATCATTAAAGCTAAATGCTTTAAATGTCTATATGAAGGAAAAAACTACAGACCCTGTATGGTCACTTTCAAGTCTATCGGATTCTTACAGATGTTGAGAATTTTGTGTGATTTTATTTTTAATAGCTATTGCCAGCGAAAAAACTCTGGGATTCTGATGAGTTGTCAAAAGATGGAAGGAAAGGGATGCTTCTTGGAGAGGAATGGAGGGACAATGCCTGGGGATCATCTCGTGAGTGACTCTTATCTTTGTCTAACACCCCCCACCTCCTCTCTACTGTCTTTATTCAAGATGAATTATTTATTATAGAATATTCGAAAGACTTTAATTGCATGACTTGAATTAGCATTATGTCTCGTCTGTTGACCATGCTTTGCAGTGTTGCCTTTATCTGACTGGGCTGTTTACCAGGCTATACCTTTATATACACAACTGTTTAGATATTTGATCACGGCTTTTCATTCAGATCATTCAGTGTCTCAGCCAATTATGGTGCAGCGGCGACCAGGCCAGAGTTTCCATGGGAATGGTGATGCCAATTCTGTGCTTTCGCCTCGCTCAGAAGGTGGAGGCCTGGGAGTGAGCATGGTGGAGTACGTCCTGAGCTCCTCTCCTGGTGACAAGATGGAAGGTCGCTACAGAAATGGAGGCTATGTAAGTAAAGCTTCTGTCTCGCTTCAAATGTGACCATAGAGGCTTTTCTAGCTTATTCTAACTTTATTCGCCAGGGTGGCACATAGTCCTACTAGTTACATATTTGTATATGAATACAGGGTGGAGGAGATACTGACCAAGACGGGAGAGAGAAGAGTGATCCCCAAGAAAAAGTGTCACCTTATGAAGAGGACAATAGCCCAGAGATGAAGGTGGGAGAGGAGAGTGACCCATCTAAAGCCAGCGGAAGAGGTCTACTAAATGGCATGGACAGAGACTGCAAAGATTTCAAGTAGGTTCTGCTAACTTGTTTAGGCTGACTGATGTTGCTAGGCTTCCTGTTTTTGGCTGATGTTTGTACTAAAATGGCATGTTTGCTGAAGTTTAACTTCTTTACTTTCCCAGTCCAACCCCTGGAAGTCGACAAGCTTCCCCTACGGAGGCTGTGGAGAGAATGGGACCCAGTCAGACAGGTTTGGAAATGATGGGACAGCACCACCCTCATGCCCTTCAACAGCAGAACCCCACCCAAAGCAAGGCCCCAGCTGAGGACTTCCACAATCAGGAGGTTCAGAGCATGGGGGGTATGGAGCAACCTGCTGGTGTGGAGTCCCTTCAGTTTGACTATGCTGGGAACCAGATTCCAGTGGACTCATCTGGGACTCCAGTAGGATTGTTTGACTACAACTCTCAGCAGCAGGTCTATTGAAACACAAAACATATCTATTAAGAGACCTAACTAAGCTAGCTCAACAGACTGAGCAACAGGTCATTTTTTGTTTCAGTTGTTCCAGAGATCAAATCCTCTGACTGTTCAGCAACTCACTGCAGCTCAGCAGCAACAATACGCCCTGGCTGCAGCTCAGCAGCAGCATCTCGGTAAGTCTAGCTGTTCATGTTACTTTAGTGGACAGCACAGTGTGTTATGTCATAGCTTTGAACTACCTTGTGTCTCAAGTTATATAGAGAGCTTTTTCAAAGTTTTATAGTCATTCAAATTAAACTTGAAATAGAAATATGAATTGCATTCCTGTCCCTCATATTACCCAGCTGGCCTTGCTCCTGCATTTGTGCCAAATCCATACATCATTAATGCTGCCCCACCTGGAGCTGACCCCTACACTGCTGCTGGGCTGGCAGCAGCAGCCACACTTGCAGGTAATTACACAGGACATTTTCATAGCTTGTGTGTTCTTCAAATTAAGCTCTTTCCAATGCTGTTATGTATTTAATAAATTATACGATTGTGTCAGGCTCAGCTAAAACATTCTACCTTAGCTAAGGCTGCAATTAACTATTGATTTTCATAGATGATTAGTCAGTTGATAGTCTTCTGAATTCATTGATTAATCATGTAATCTAGAAAATAGGAGAAATATGACCGTTCAAAACTCCTACAGCCTAGAGTGACATCTGCAGATCTTTATTCAACCAACACTCCAAACCCTAGGATGTTCAGTGTGTATCCTTACATTTGAGAAACATTTGGGATTGGTTATCAAAAAAGTTTGTATTCATTTCCAAGTCAACTAATCAACTTTAATCTTGCATCAGTTTATTAAAAGTGTGTGTAACATCAAAATGTTTTCGTCAGGCCCCACAGTGGTTCCACCGCAATACTATGGGGTTCCGTGGGGCGTGTACCCGGCCAATCTGTTCCAGCAACAGGCTGCATCTACTGCCAATCACTCAGCTAATCAGCAAGCATCCAATCAGGGACCAGGGCCAGGCCAGCCACAGGTAGGAATTGTTTGGGTTTAAGGAAAATACTGTTGAATTGTACTATTGTCATCAGTTAGTTAGTTTTAATTCTATACAGTGTTTATATAGTACAGTACAGTTTCTCAGATATTAAGTTTAAGCATTCTTCATTCTCCATGTATGATCTATAGATTATACAATAATTATGTGCACCAGAATGCATTTCTACTAAACTTTCCAATTCCAAATATTTGGCTTGCCTGAAAATGTATTATCTCATTCAGCTTCTTACTATAAGCATCTTGAACAGACGGTAACAATATATTAAAAACAGGCTTTTTTCCCTCAAATGAAAAATTCTGTATTATGCGGAAGAAGTCACATTAATGTGCAGTTAGCAGTTTTAGTAATATTTGAATCAAAACCTAAGGACAGTTGTGGGGTTGGTTGTTGATGTTGCTAAGCAACTGTCAGTTATATTTTATCAAATGCAAAGAGTCCTGATGCAGATTCAGTGCACCTAAACTTGGACTGCTCTTCATTTAGCCATAAATATTTAATGTAACAAAAAAATTAAGAGGGGCGTTAATTACAGAATCCATTTGGCAGGCTGCGGTAGTGACTATATCCTTAACTTTTTCTTCAGGTGATGCGAACTGGAACCAACCAGCGACCTCTTACACCTGGACAAGGCCAGCAGAGCCAGCAGGAATCTTTAGCTGCTGCAAACCCTGCATTGGCATACACTGGAATGCCTGGTTGGTAGACTACTTTACACAACTACCATTTAGCTAAAGACACTAAAATCTTTACTATTTCATGTATTTTGGAGTTATTATACCTTAAGATAGGTCTTCTTTTAATGTTTAGTAATATATTAATTTAGCCTCACACCTCACAATTGTCAATTATTGAAGACTGACAACTTCCTTGTAGTAGGGATTATTTTAGATGATAATTTAGACAATACAAGCCTACCTTGCTGCTGCATTTTTAAATAGTTGAATGTTAGTAATCTGTAGTTCCTTATTATCTCAGGTTATCAGGTCTTGGCCCCTGCAGCCTACTATGATCAGACTGGAACCCTTGTAATGGGTCCTGGTGCACGAACTGGTATCGGTGGGCCAGTTCGTATTGTCCAGACCCCTCTCATTATCAACCCTGCTGCAGCACAGGCCGGTAAGTGCTAACTCACTTTTTTTTTTTGTTTCATCATAATTTATAATGTATTAGCCAGTTAACAAGTTCTGACTGCTAACTACAAATGCAGTGGCAGCAGTTTAACTCCAATTGGCCAGCACTTTTACAACAGTCTGGGTTACTCCTCTTCACCCAGCCCAATTGGCCTAACACCAGGTCACTCCCCACTCACTCCTCCACCTCTGCCCTCTTCTCTATCACCCATTTAAAGACTCTTTTCAATGGAATTTATTTTATTCTATTAAATTCTGCCTCTTCACATATTTAAGCACATTTAAGTCATATTTTGAAATAAACGACAGCCTATCGTCCTACTTAATTGGTACCTCAAGTTGTGAAATTCTGACCTTACTTGTTCTTTCACTCCTTACACTCCCTCCAACAGCAGCTGCAGCATCTGCATCTGGTTCTGGTAACAACATGTCTGGTCCTCCAACTAACGGACTGTACCGCTCCATGCCTCAACCTCAGCCCCAGCCACAGCAACAACAGCCTCCCCCACCCAGCAGCGGCTTACCTTCCAGCTCATTCTATGGCTCTGGATCAGTCCCTAACACTTCTCAAAGCAGCTCTCTTTTCTCACACACCTCTGCTGCCCCACCACCACCAAGCTCCTCCCTGGGATTTAGCAGCACTGGTGGCTCTCTTGGTGTGGGTCTGGGCTCTGCTCTCGGAGGCTTTGGCTCTTCTGGTCAGTGATTCAGGCATAAGCTACATGAAGATTAAAGAAAGTGTGAATCTATTTTCTTACACAGTTTTCTTCTTGCAGTATCCAGCTCTACCAGTAGCAGTGTATCTCGCAGGGACTCCCTTTTAGCAAGTTCTGACTTATACAAACGTGGTGGCAGCAGTTTAACTCCAATTGGTCAGCCCTTTTACAACAGCCTGGGTTACTCCTCTTCACCCAGCCCAATTGGCCTCACACCAGGTCACTCTCCACTCACTCCTCCACCTTCTCTGCCCTCTTCTCATGGATCCTCTTCTAGCCTTCACCTGGGTAAGAATAATGGACAGTTTCATTAAAATTAATAAAAAAAAAAAAAAATCTTACATAAATAATGTTCAGTGTTCAAATGTCACTCATTATGCAGTCTTAAAAAGGAAAAACTTAAAGCTGATAGAATTGGTATTATGACCATAATAATGTTTGATCATGATTTTAATTATTCTGTTTTCCTAGGTGGCCTGACAAATGGCAGTGGGCGTTACATTTCTGCAGCTCCAGGAGCTGAGGCAAAGTACCGAAGCACCGGCGGGGCATCCAGTCTGTTCAATTCCAGCAGCCAGCTGTTTCCTCCGTCTCGGCCCCGTTACAGTCGCTCTGATGTCATGCCATCCGGGCGCAGCCGACTACTGGAAGACTTCAGGAACAACCGCTTCCCAAACCTACAACTCCGTGACCTTCCAGGACACATGGTGGAGTTCTCTCAAGACCAGCATGGATCCAGGTGACTGAGATGCACACAAATAAAAAAAATACTGCATTATTCTGGAAATTCATCTGTACACTTTAGCGTATAGAGTGCATTATGATGATGTACCAAAGTCTGAGTAATTTCTACAATCTTGTCTGTCCAGATTTATCCAACAGAAACTGGAGAGGGCCACTCCTGCTGAGAGGCAGATGGTGTTTGGAGAGATTCTGCAAGCAGCGTACCAACTGATGACTGATGTATTTGGGAACTATGTCATCCAAAAGTTCTTTGAGGTTGGGACTATAAAAGTTTATCCTGGTGTCATTTCAGTAACCACACAGTATGAACCAGAAGCTCTAACAGAGATTCTGTAGCATGTGTTCAGTAGAGTTTTGTGTTTTTATGCCTTTCAGTTTGGAAGTGTAGACCAGAAGCTGGCTTTGGCAACACGTATCCGTGGACACGTCCTCCCTCTGGCCTTGCAGATGTATGGTTGCAGAGTCATACAGAAAGCTCTGGAGTCCATTTCCTCAGACCAGCAGGTAATTGTAAGTGAGACTTCACTTCTTTTTAACAAGTGTTCTGCTCTTATGTTGAGTTTCTTTTAAATCCAATAAACTGTTATTTTCAAGTTTAATACGCTGACATCTACGACTTTGTCCCTGTTTCCTCGTTTCTTCATTTCAGAGTGATATTGTCCGTGAGCTGGATGGCCATGTGTTGAAGTGTGTGAAGGACCAGAATGGAAACCATGTGGTGCAGAAATGCATTGAGTGTGTCCAGCCTCAAGCCCTACAGTTCATTATTGATGCCTTCCAGGGACAGGTGGGTTTATTATAATGAGATGACTGCCATGTTGTAATGCACAATTTGAGTTGGTGGAGGTGAAAATATAACCACTACTCAAGCTTTCATTTGTTATAGACCAACCTTGCTAGTTTGAAGTGCATACAAGGTCATTTCACCATTTCACTGTGTTTTAAGTAACAAGCAACAACATTAGCTGTTTTGTAGTTTTTATATAAATAGAAGAATGTAATATGAACAAGAAGCAGGAAGGAATATGAATAAGAAAATAACACATCAGATGTGAAACATGATGCATCTGCAGAGAGAAGAATCAAATATAATCTCATAATTAGTTGTTAAATGCATAAACTAAAGCTGACTTAGTTGTGCGATTTTGTTGTGAGATAACCATGACCTGGATGACTGTGAATCTTCACAGATATAAAGCTGACTTCTTTCTTCGTTTTTTGTTGTTAAAAAGAATGGTTAAAAGCGACAAAGATCATAGGTTTATGCAGTGGAGATTGTGAACAGCATAACTCTCTGCCAAAGAGTGGTAGAGGACTGTTTGGATTTTAAATTTAGATGGTAAAGAAATGGTGAAATTAAAAACTACTCAACTAAATGCTTTTGTGTAACAAAGTTTTTCCATTCTTCTAAAACAATTGCAAATGAAATCTTATCAAACCTGCTGTGTTTACAAGGATGCTTACTTGCTAGCAGACATGTTACTATTTTTGGCATACCACCACTTGGAGCTGAGTGGAATAGTGAGACCCACATGTAAAAAAAAATTGCTCCATTGTGCTACTAGTGCAGAGTACATTTAAGGTAGTCCTTGAAAATGCGTTATTCCACAGAAGAATCTACATAAAGATGAGCAATGATTTATCACAATTACATTTGTAATTGATATTTTACTCTGCTCTTGTGACAACTAAATTGTACCCTTTAGGGGATCAATAAAGCGTTACCTTACCTTAATCCAGGTTAGGGCAACTCTAATTTGTAGTTATATTGCAATATTTATGTAACTATATCATCTGCTCTTTCTTTTCCATCCTTTTTCAGGTGTTTGTACTCTCCACACACCCTTATGGCTGCAGAGTGATCCAAAGGATTTTGGAGCACTGCACCCAGGAGCAGACTCTGCCCATCTTGGAAGAGCTGCATCAGCACTCTGAACAGCTGGGCCAGGTGAGCATGTCTGTCTCATTTCCAAACCCACATTAATTGAAGCTCTAGACTTTTATGTTTGCTAGCTGTGACTGATTATTGTTGAGCCGTGTTCTTGTCTTGTGTATTTGCATGTCTTTGTCATGTTTCATAATTTTAGTCTACCATTGTATATGTGTAGTTGTGGTCAGCTATATGTGAAATGTACAGATTAATGTAATTATATTGTTACAGTAGCTATCATTACATTTGACATATGTGATTATTTAAACATCCACCCTGCCCCCCACTTATTCCATCTAGAAATATCAAGGCGTATCATTGGAGATGACACCCAAAACATATTATACAGTGTCCCGTGATGCACTGTTCAAGGTCAGAGCAATGTGCCTCTCTCTTGCGGATGTTCCTGTGCTCCCTTCCTCTCTGCCTTTTTTTTAATCTTTTCTTTTGTAAACAATCTGATTTAACATTTACATAGTCCTCCAACTTCAAATCTTTACAGGCCTTCTTTTAACCCACTGAGTCATCTTTTTCTCACCTTTCCCTATTTTGCTTTATGCCACATTCATAGGGCACTTATTTCCCTGCTGTCTGATGATCCCTCTCTTTTGCCTACAGCATTTCCAAATCAATCTGTTTTTATAAATTAATCTTTGTATTTCACTATAATTATTTGATCCTCCAAAAGAGTATCGGCCTCTTTGGACATTTGAAGTATTGATAATTAAACACTAGCAACTTCACATGGAGTACTTGAGTTAAAGTCAAGGTCAAGAAAAAAAATTAAAATAGTTCTTGTTAAACAGATTGATAGGGAATTGATTTGAAGGCAAGTGCTTCCAAATTAAAGGTGGAGATCATATTAGCTACACAATAAATTACTAATAAAGATCAATTCAGCAGTGGTGTTATTTTGTTGCTTGGTCAGGTGAGTTCTTGTCTCCATCTTATCACACTAAAATTACACCCATAACTGTCTATCACCCATTTCTGAAGGGGCAAAGATGCTATTGGTTGTGTTGTCTGGTCAGCAACACTCCAAACCAGCAGCATCTGTTTTGTCTGACCTTCCGCAGTGATGACGTAAGGGTTTTCATAAAACTACCAATGGGGGTGTCACTCATTTGTCTACCTGTCATTGTAGAGCTGCATGATTTATTTTACACCAGTCAAGACCAATGGTGAAATGTAGTGCATGAAGATCAGAGGAAAGGGTGTCATACTGATTAATTGTGATTTCATTAGCACTGACATGGCTGTTTATCTTGAGCTTACACTTCCACTGCCTCCTGCAGGATCAGTATGGCAATTACGTCATTCAACATGTTTTGGAGCACGGCAGACCAGAAGATAAGAGCAAGATAGTGGCGGAGGTTCGTGGAAAGGTTCTTGTCCTGAGCCAGCATAAATTTGCAAGGTAAGCAGTGTTTGTGTTTACAAGGAGAGATTTTAATTATGTCTGAGAGCAACTTTTTTACAGTTTCAACTAAGGAATTTTTAATAGATCAATTCAATGACCAGCACCTTTTTCTTTTAACATCAATTTAATATGGTCCTGCCCTCACTGACAGCCATGTGTAGGCTATACATAGTAAATAGAAACCATAATATTGCAGATTAGTTCTGAACAACCTAAATGATAATTTTATTAACAACTAATTTTTTTACTTAAATGGGCAGCTGGTACATTTTTGCAAGGGCAGTTAGCATTTCTGTTGGACTTAGACATGCAGATTCATTCATTGCATGGTGCACTATGAAGTTTCCCATAGCCCAATCCCAATCATGTCTTTTGCCTCTTGTCTTCAGCCTTGCTAAAGGTGGAAACACTTGCTTATTTAAAATATACACTCATTGGTTGCTTAATTAGCTACAATCTAATGCATGAATTCTGCTTTTACAAGGTTATAAAAAAGCTGATAGTTTTACTATGTTTATTATTGAGGTTAGATTTTATTCTAGATATTTTTTGTGCTTGTACTGAGTTTTGCTCACCTGCTGTAACGTCTGAACATGTCACAAATACAATGCAGACAAACACAGATTTTTCCAGAAAATAATTCTAACATACCAGCAATCCTAATGGATAAATAAGGCATCTGGCCCAAATGGTCTTCACATGATGACCTAATCTGCCCAGTTTTTAATTTGCATGTGTACAATAAAAGTTTTTCTTTCTCACTGTTCTTCCTCAGTAATGTTGTTGAGAAGTGTGTGATCCACTCTTCGCGTGCAGAGAGAGCTCTGCTGATAGATGAAGTGTGCTGCCAGAAAGACGGGCCTCACAGTGCCCTGTACACCATGATGAAGGACCAGTATGCCAACTATGTTGTTCAAAGGATGATTGACATGGCAGAGCCTGCTCAGCGCAAAATCATCATGCACAAGGTGGGTCACCAACCACATATGTATGTATGGGCGAGGGGTCCTGTGTGCACATTAAAAGGGTTCGTAGTAACAAAAAGACTAGTTGAATCCTTCGTCCTAGTGACTTTGTAGTTTTTGTATGACTGAACATAAAGTCTCTGCTCACTCAAAAAAAGGTATAACTTGCCTCACATTAAATAGATGAAACAAACTTTTACCATGGTTGAGCATTGACCTTCATATCAGAAAATATTGACTCAGACGTAGAGTTTGTGTTGGTGTTAGCCTTGACACATGAAATATCCAGACTGAGGGTGGCCACCCCTGGTCTTTGAGGGCTGCTGCCCTGCTTTTTTCCCCCCCAACTATCCCTACCCTGCCCACTGCCGATTACTTGGATCAGGTGTGATCAGCCAATCGGAAGCTGTAAATGCAGGGATGGTTGGAAACAAACAGGACAGTAGCCCTCGAGGACCAGGGTTGGCTACCACTGATTCAGACAGACTGGTTTGACTGGTAGACCTGTGAGCTTGAAGGCGTAACACAGGTATATTATACACAGGAGAGGTGATTCTATCTTTTTATCAAAGGTAAGTGATAGAAATGTGACTTTGCACATTACAAAGCATTTCTTTTTTTAATTTATTTTTCTTGTCTGGAGAAGCCTTATTCAGTGGACATCTTTTAAAGCAGTGCTAAAGTCTGTATCAATGTGACATTAGATTTAGTTACTGATTAATAAGAAAATAAGTCCATTTCTAACATCGATTTATTGGTTCACAGATTGACCCATCTAACGTCTATTCATGATTTAGGAAACTTTTTTTCTTTCAGACCCATCATTTTTCTTCCTTTGTCATTTATTTAAGTTTAGATGTTTTAAAAAGGTTAAACAAGATTGACTTTAAAGTTGATGTCCTCTCCTTTTTCCTGTGTTTTTTTTTTGTTTTTGTTTTTATATAGATTCGGCCACACATTGCCACTTTGCGTAAATACACCTATGGGAAGCACATTCTGGCCAAGCTAGAAAAGTACTATATGAAGAGTGGATCTGAACTAGGTCCCATCGGCGGCCCCACAAATGGCCTCATGTAGTTACGCTGACATCCTGGGTCCCCTGAAGAAGAGGAGTGGGAGCGCCAAACCCTGTGTTCTGTGAGAGATGCTCCTTAGCCATAGGGGTTAGCCTTTGACACCCTCTGACATCCCATTTTTTTTGTGGGAAATTACCAAAAAACAAAACAAAACAAAACAAAAAAAGACAAGTCAACTTCACCTAAGAATGCTGTGACAACTGATCCCTGCTACTCTGCCACCCCTGGTGCAGGTCCCACATGTGGCCCCCAGGGGACACAGTGAGCAGACTCTTTTTTTTTTTCCTGGGTAAAGCACAAGCCCATTGTTAATGATGTAATTGATGTATTTGACTGGTTTTCATATTACCTTGTACATTTAGTTTTTTACCTTGTAAATTCTCTGTAGGAAAAAACTTTACACATTTGCTGAAATTTACAATTCTTACAATTAACACCAGCAAGTGACTTTATAAGGCTAAACTGAGTGATCCTTAAAAAAAACAACCAATCCCATTTGTTTTTGTAACCAGACTTATGCCAACTGGCAATTAAATAATATATTTGTATATTATCCCATGCACAGTACAAGAATTTTCCCATGCCAAATCAGCCAGTGAATTAGTTTATCTATAGCACTAAATAATACGGATGGATATAGATTCCCCACCCACCCACCCTCCGTCCACAGGTGAGTACTGTGTGTCATGTGCCACAGTTACCCAGATGTCTTCAAGACTGATGTGCAAGCTTGGCCTTGGGGATTGGTGCTTTAGTCTAGGGTAGTGTTTTCCAGTGGTGGCTTTTTCTTGCATCCTTTTCAGGACTAAGTGGCGGCGTGTTTACCCCAGCAGCTTGTAGTCTGCCTGTTGTTTTGGTACTTAATACTATAGCTTGACAAACCTGAGCTACTGCATCCACTGAGCCCCCTTTTTGAACCAGTTTACTTTCTCTCATCCAGGTGATCACTCTGGGTAAATGCAAGATAAAGGCTACAATTAATTTGCAGAAGCAGAGCATGAGGTTTGGTTGTACAGGGGCCGTGTAACCTGGTATAATTTTAACATGAAATGACCGTAGTGGGGGGGGGCTTTTTGTGGGTGGGAGTGGGCTATGCGTTGGCATGCTGTGACAGGTTTTATCATGTTTTGTGTGACATCTAATCTGTCTTGTAGTATGAGATGAACACTGCCCTAGAAAATGGTATCTTTATGTACTGAATAATCATCTATTGTGTAGAAGTAGTTTAGCGATGTATAGCATCTTTATGTATTAGTAAATTGTTGCTTTTGGGTAGGGGGCTTGCAGCAATGATGGGACCCCCACCGCCTGAAGGTCATAGTAGTCCAAAAAATGTTGTGAAATTGAGCTTTCCAAGCTTTGTACATCTGAGATGAAATGAACTAGAACTAGTAGGACAAGTAAAAGAAAGGGATGTAGAAAGAACCTTTTTAATGGTTCTTTTTTGTTTGTTTTTAAAAATTACATTTTGTTTTTCATTTTGTTGGGAATGCAAGTGCATTGGTGGAGGCCGGTGGGGCCATCAGAGGCTATACTCACCTGTAATGCTTGTAGAGATGGCTTCTTTGCTACATATGAATAATTGTAGAATACATGTAGTATATGTGCAGCTAAGTGTAAGACTATTAGTTTAATTAAAAAAAAAAAAAGTCTAGTTGTGGTGTTTGACAGGCCTTGCTCTAAATTTGTAGTGATGCTTTTATTTCGTCTGTACAGTTGTACATTTGTAAACGTTTATGCTGTAAATGGGATGTCTTTTACACTTTTTGGGGAGAAAAAGGCAAAAATGTGCATTTTGATGTGTGTATATTCATCACTCCTTTCCCCTTGAATATAATGTATACAGTTTTATTTGATCAAGTGTTATTTTAAAAAAGAAAAACTTTATGGCTTCACAATCTGGCATGGTTTTTGTTTTTAATCTGTGATGGGAAAGGCCAGCCTCTATTTGTACTGGAGCTGTAACATCTGCTGTTGATAGTCTTTCTGATGTGACAGTTTGAAAAGGAAAAAAAAAACACTCTGTACTAAAACTGAGGCGGCATTTAGTCCTCTGCTACCATGGAAACTTCACAGGATATGACAAGAATTATTTTTGTACAGAAGAGTGCTGTATTTTGGAACAGCTCCTACCTTGTAAGCAAAAGCAATGTAAAATATTGTCAATTATATAAATATGAACATATGAGTTTTGTCACACTGTCAAAGTCATGTACATTTTCAGGTGGCCTTATGTACATTTCCAGATGTTAGATGAAGAAAACAAACTCATTTTTGGAAGCAGAATTGTGACTATGTATGATTAAACTGTTCTTCTAACATTTGACCTTCATTGTTGTGTTTCCCGTGTTTTAGTTGTCATAGCAATGGTTTTCAGAAGCTGGAATTTAAGTGGTAGTATCATCTATGGCCAAAATAGTGATTAAGAGCAAGGTTTAATTTTTAATGGAATAGGCCTAGTAAGATTAACTGTCAATAATAAAATAAGTGCAATTTTCTATTACAGAAAAGAGTTTCATGAAATTCTTATTCCAAATTGTTTAAGAAAGCTTTTTGCTAACTTTGTTAAATTTAGAATTTGTAACTTAAAGTGGTGAAAATATGTGACATTATTATAGCATGTTTAGCCATATTATTGTAAATGATATTTGTACACCAGTGGAGAAGTACAGACAAAATACACTATTAAAAAATGAGGTGCACAGAGTAAATACAGAAAACAAAGTTCAATGTTGTATTGCCATACAACATTTGAATCATTGTGAAATGAATGTGTTTTTACTCTAATTATCAGGTAAAATACCCTTTCATCTTTAAGTGAAAACTGATCTCTACAAAACAATCAATTAGTTACAAATATAAGCCATAAATTCACTGTCTTTAGTTTGATTCACATAAACTGGTGCAGCCACCTGGTTTTACATGTGATTAGTCAAATGGAGATAAGTTGTGATTGTAGTATAAATAATACCTGTATCAAGTGTCCAATCTTCACTGCAGAAACACACAAACAACCTGAGCAGTTTTGTGAAAAGATTAATGAAGGACACTTTTTGCACTAGTATACCACTCACCACATTAAATTACTTGTAACTAATGGGTACATTTCCAAATAGAATCATTTAGTGCTGGATGATCTTTTAAATTAAGTTATCGGAAATCAAATTTTTCATTTTTCAGCCCTTTCCTTGAATGTGAACATGAATTAAATTTAGCAAGGCCTGAACATTTTATTTCTGCAGAAATGTTATTAATATTATTACTCTTGCATATTGATGTTCTTAACAGCACCAAGTGAAATAGTGTTACCAATGTATTGTTGTTTTTTTTATCGGTGGGCGGGGTTTGTGCGCTCAGAGGTTCAATGAAAACACCTGCGAGGGTTCTGCGAGGAGGAAGAGGACAAATTAAACTGTACACAAACTCATCTGAAACATGAGGACGTTTGTGACAGCGTCTTTATTTTTAGCCTTGGCGTTTATGCACTCAGTCAATATGTCGGTAAGTCGTCTCCAATCTATTAATGCTTAGTAGACAAACATTTTTTTTTATCAGTGGACGTCGGTCCGGTACGCGTGCGCCTTTCTCACTTCCTGATGTGGCTCAATGTGTGTAGTTATGTTACAGTATGAAGATGGCGAGCGAGAAATGTCAATGTGTGGTTATTTATTTACATATTTATAGTTTTATGTAACTATGTATACTATACCTACAGACAGCACTATATCTATTGGCCTAAGTACCTATAGGTAACGTACAGTAGTAGTATCTACTTTATTTTAATTCGTTATTAAATAATTGCTGGGGTAAAATGCTGTACACAGAGAATAAGATATTAAAGCCAACGTGTTTCAAAACATTACACACAATTTTTAGTATTGTTACTGGTGCATTAATGTGCAAAGTGCATTTACACTTTATGGATACCTTACATTATAAGTGTAGTGGGGTGCAATAAAACATGAAATGGACCAAACATTCATGTCTGTGGCTGCAAACACTAGGTGACAGTTCATGGTAACAAAGCTCCATGTTGTCTTGTGCGTAAGTAAATTTGTTCTTGCGTCTTCTAAATATAGAAGTTATGTTAATGCTGCAGTCTGTTGTCAGTCACAAGTTAAATACAGGTTTTACTACATCATCATTCCCATTGTTGATGCCTTCAAATATTTCTAGTCGTAAACAGGCGTGAGGAACTACAACAAACAATTATGTCTTCTGACATCAGGCACATTTTCTTTTCTGTCCGTTTTCTTGGTTTTCTTTGCCTGTTCAGATTGTTCTAGTTGCACAAAGCCACATTTTATTCTCCACTACTGTTAACCCAGTCTTTGGCGTATCTAATATTCACCTTCTGTAAACTTTAAGGCTTGCTGTAAAACATAGTTTTTGAATCTTAAACATCAGGAGCTTTAAGTTTTACAGTGGATAGAGGTCACTTCAGTGAGCTCAGCTTGTGAATATCCAGTACTGTTTTCAACATAATTTATGCTACAGAACATATTACTGCAGCACCTTTAAACTTTACACAATAAATGCTTTTGACCTTTACCTTGTGCTTCTCCACAAAAGTGTGACTCCCTCCAAATTGATAACAAAAGATTCTGTGTTCTTTTACCTTTGGTACTTTGCCAAATGGGAGGAGTGATATTACAATTTAATTGGAGCTATATTCTACTTATGACACTTGATTGGTGATGATGATGTGGTCACTTGCGTCGGTGTGGGCTTGTCAGCCATTGTGTGTTTATGAGTAATGTGTTACTTCAGTGGAACTTCTAACTATCTAAGACACACCTTTATTACCCTCTTACAGAAAGTACACTTATAAACTTATCTGTTTTTATGTCTGACATGACGTGCTGTGCCGCAGTCATTCTTAATTTGAAACATCTTCATCTTTTTCCATTAAAATTAGTTTTCTGCCCTCCCTGAAGATGTGGAGGGATCAGGGCATGACCTGGACAGTTCTGGTTCTGGTTCAGGGGACTGGTCAGAACAAGGTAATTAGTAACACACTCCATGATTTAACTGTGGTTGCTTTAAAGAATATATGTCATGAGCCATCTCATTATTATTTCCAGCCAACCTGACACAACCTGATTCATGCTCCCTGTTTGCATCAGGTGAAGTTACAGATATGAAGCTATGCCCCAACAGCAAAGACCAGACCACTGATAATATACAATGGCCTGCAATAGACATCGAATCTGAATTTGTTGTTGTGAGAAACAGCAAAAGCTTCTTAGAGAACCCACAAATCCTTACAGGTACTCTACCATATGCTGTACTCAATTTGAACTAATTTAAACACTGTGAATTTATATTCTAACATATAATTTATTTCATTTTCACAGGTATTATTGCGGGAGGAGTAACAGGAGTGATACTGGCCGTATTACTGACAGCATTATTAGTCTACATGTGGCAGAAGAAAGGTGATGGAGGATACATTCTGGGCCAGCAGACAGACAGGGAAGAAATTGTTGTTTAACTGTCCAAACTTTTGAAAACAGTCAGCCCACTGTTGATTATGTTGCCTTGTGAGCTACTGTAAATGTGTTCTTTCCTCATATTTTTTGGAAGGAGAACAGTGGCAGTGCATGGGTATTGATTGTCATTCTTGTACTTGTGCAAATACGTCTGTTGTTGTTTATTGATACTTTATTTATTGATACCATACAATATGAACAATTGTCTTAATTGATGACTATACTATATTTTTTTTTACGAAGCTTTGAAACAGGTTAATTTTTACCCAGGTCACAGTGATGTAGCTGCCATTGAAGACTTCAGGCCTTTTGAGCAATATTCTGCAATGTTTATTATGTGTCACTTTCAATTGAAGTCAGGTGTCGGGACCAGGATAATGATCAGAGATCAGAGTTTTTAATTGAAATTATATTTTGCAAATTAGGCTTAGGCTTAATTGTGTCACATCCAAGGGTGTGTATGGCTTTATTTTACTTTTTATTATGTGTATTGTTGACATGTGGTCGCAAATTAGTAAATAATGTACTCCGCTTGTAATTTTTCTCTACAAAGCAGTCAGAAAAGACTTATTATCCATAATAGCACCACTCAACCATTATTCACCACCACAGCCATTTTCATGTATTTATACTTCTCAGGACAATTTTAATGTGTGCAGAAAACTCTTATGAATGTTTTTACGCAGAAGACATTTGACAAGTTGTAGCATTGTTTAAATTGCAGCAATCAACATTTTTCAATCAACACTTAGATTTAAAACACTAAGAAATCTCAGTGTTGATTTCAATTACAATTAGATAATCAATCCATGTGATATGAGCTATTTGCAATGTGAATGTGGAGCATCTCATTCAAGGATGGAAGGATTAAATGTAAATGACAAGGATTAGTAAACCATGATCAGCTGCTACAATGTATGTCTTACGGATATATGTGTCATGAAATTATATTTACTATTTTTGTATTGAATAATTGTTAATAAATGTTCATTATAACAATGTAACTTTCAGTGTCTATGTTTTATGAGAAACTGTTGAGAGTATATGTCCTGTTCAGACTTACATACAACAATGAGAAAATATAATTTTTTAGATTTTGAGACCAGGGCCACGTGGGCACTGACATGTAAATCCACCCCCCCTCTCCTTTATAGCAGCAATACACCTAAATCAGCGGTAGGCAACCCTGTTCCTAGAGAGTCACAGCGTTGCTTGTTTTCCAACCATCCCACCATCCCTGGTCTTCCTTGATTACCTGCATAAGGTGTGTTCAGCCAATCAGAAGCTGTAAGTGCAGGGTAATGTACCAAACCTACACATACTATATCATGCACAGAGGTGAAATGTAACCAAATACTTTCACTCAAGTACTGCCCGAGTCATTTTTAGGACGTTAGTTAGTTTTATGATGCAGATTCTTAATACAAAATATATCAACCACCTGAAAGTATATAAAGTGGTTACAGTTAGCTCCACCTTTTTCAGCTGCACCATTAATTAGACGCACCAACAAGTGCAATCCAATAATGTTAGGCTATATAATATTATACTAATATTCTGAAATGGGCCATTCTGTACAATGCTTATGTCTACTTGTTTGTTTTTTAATTCTATTTTGATGCCGATACTTTCTTTACGTTTACTTATGTGTATTTTGTATATTTACGTGCGTAGTCTGGAAATTTCAGTTAATCTCCATGGAAACAAGGGTCGACGTTACGACGCTAAAGACGTCACAGTAAAAATTGTAAAAACAAGTGGACAGTATTTCGTCATTTTCGTCAAACTACCTTTTATATTGTTATTATATTTACTGGCTTTTTTCACGGACATTGGTTCAGACTCTTGTCAGTCAAATTAAGCCTAGCTTCCTCCCGACTGAGCGCTTGTATTTATCCGCCGTGTGGCGTCGTCGTCGTCTCCTGGAAGTGGTGGGCGTTTCTCCGCGTTCGTTCAGTTGATGCTGAGAACATTTTCTCTTCAGTGACCAAAAGCTCTCCCGATGTTTCTCCCTACGCTTGTGGAGGACATGCATCACTTTAAACCTAGTCGAGACAGACTGTACACCACCAGGTGCTGTGGATGCTGCCATGTCCGGACGGGGACTATCATCCTGGGGACATGGTATATGGTACGTAAAATGGTTGATGCGGCTAAGCAAGCTAATGTTAGCTACCACTGACTATCAATTGTGTTAAGTTCAGTAAAGTAGCAGGTTACATAATGAATGTCAGTCAGTCAGCGTTAGGCGTCTCTGGTAATCTGTTATGTTTGCTGTTAGCAAGTCTTTTATTAGCTATATGTTACTTTGGACTATTTTTCAACAGTCTTTACAAACCGTGTTAACGTTAACTGAACGCTAGCATAGCGTTAGCTTGCGATCACTTTGCATTTGGCTAAGTGCTTTCGTCGATACTCTTAAACATCGCTACATGATAACAGGCAATTTTTAGCATATGCCTCTCAGCTACCACCACTAGCTAGGTGAGCTCTGAAGGTTAAAATTGTGATATATCCTAATTAACACGTTAGCTAGCCGTGTGACTTGCTAACGTAGCTGTTGTCACAACAGAAGTTTGACGAACAGGATATCCGCAGCTACATACATTTCAGCCAGCACGACGCAGATTTGAATCCTGTTCTCTTGCTTTAATACATTTAGTTAGATTGTTGTTGTTGTATGTCAATGCGAGGAGCTCTGTGTTGTACGTTAACCACGCAGAAGCATCTGTTTGTTAGTTTTCGTAATCCTAGTGCATATTTTGCCCCTGCAGCACTCTTAAATTTGCAGCGGAACTAGTTAATCCCCTAGTTTCCACACTTCACATAACAGATGTTTCTGCTTTTTGCTTCGTTTCGACATCCTGCTCTGAAATTTTGTCAGCTGGACACTATTTGAGACATAAAACACGTGAGCCATGTTCTCATTTTCCCACTAAGCCAGTGATTTAGCACACTCAAACATGTTCATAGTTGCCATCAAAATACGATTAAGCAACAAACGGATTTAGATACTTGAGGACCACACTGGTATACAATGACCTTTTGATATGCTCAAGCTCAAAGCAGGCTCATTGAATTAAAACTTTTTTTTAAATATTTTCATATTTTTGCCATTTGAGGAATTGAGGCTAGTTGATTTTTCAAGAAAATAACCAGTAGATTAATCAATAGCGAAAACAATCATCAGTTACAGCTCTATTAGTAATGTATTATTTTCATGTTTTGTTTGTTAATCATGTTTGAAACCACCAGAAAGAAAGAAAAAAAATCATACAAAATCCTGTTTCACTAATGACACTTACATAATAAGCCTTTGAGGTTTTGAGTAGTACAGGTGCATGGTGTACTGAGTGAGATTGGCCTCAACATGCTTATACCATGCTTATGTTTTGTTCACCTAAATAGGCCAGGAAAATTTATACTACCAGCTCTCTCCCTCCTGAGGTTTTCTGAATATATAAACTGATAAACACTTGTGGCTTGCTTACTACACAGTTAAATGTGTCCTACACATACATTCTTTGTATAAGTTGTAAATCTGTGTTTTTTTATTTGATATGGTATTGATATTGTTTAAAAACTTGACAGTTTCTTTGAGGGTGTACTTGGTCTAGCATCACAGTGAAAGAGCAGATTATCATTATATCACATTAACTACAAATAACAATTACATAATTTACAACAAATCTTTTCATAACCTGTAACAAATTTCATATTTCACTACATACCAGCATGTTTCAGTGTCATGTTTAGTTGCTTGTTTGTCTCAAACAGTGCACTGTATCTTGTAGTTTCAGGTGGAATATTGGGAATGTCCCTGTATCCTCGTACAGTTTCTCCTCACAACTCTGTTCCCTCATGGTGATAAAGTAACCTTGACAAAAACGTGGTGATGAATTGTTTACTGTAATGTTTCCTATCTCATCCATGTTGCTGCAAGTTAAATATCATACATTATCATTAGAACCCATTGCCTGCCAGCAAAGTAGGAATACAGTCTAAAACATATTCCAAAAGTGGTTGTTACATTTATAAAACTGGTAATTAATTGTATGTAATAAGACTATTGGTACAGTCACTTATAAGCTTTTTCCTTTCCGTCCTCTCTTCAGGTAGTCAACTTGTTGATGGGCATCCTGCTGACTGTAGCTGTGACCCACCCAGAGAATGTGCCCACTATCGACTTGCAATATGAGGTCATCGACCATTACTTTGCCTCTGACAGGATGTCTGGTAAGCAGTGAAATCTGCATAAGAACTACTGTAATGACTAAAAAACATTGTAAAAACACTTCATTCACTTTATTGTAACTAATATAAACTTGAGATAATTAATTAATATAACAGTAACCTACAACTATATGATAATCATTTAATAATTTCACTCTTTTTGAAAGCAATAATGTCATTTTTTTGGATGCAGCCCGTGCAGTTGTCAACAGAATATCTTCTTAATTTGACCTGTTGGCTGGACCAAACCATGTTAGAAGACGCTCTGATATTTTATAGCGTTCAGTGAATAGAGGTATTGGTCTGTACACTTACACTGTACACTTTAATCAAACACAGCTCATTGTGTTGTCTTTAAATTTCATCTTGTCCTGCTGATGGTTTATGGCTGATTTAAATTTTACTGAACTTGATTTTTTTTTTCTTCACTGGGTTAAGCAGTGAAACGCAGCTTTTTCTGTTTAGTGCGTTTAACTAACCTGTGAGCTGCTTGAGGTTAAACGTGATTCATCTTCCACAGGGACAACAAGTCCCTATTGACTGATAAACCAAACAACATGATGACGACAACAGAACATTGCAGTGTTGTTTATATACGGGAAATGTTGTTTTTCATGTCATGCCACTGGTTTTGTTCCTGTGTATTTCTTTAAGTGTGTCCTGTGTGTCTCATTTTGTATGTGCCAGGGCAGGATTGGTTGACTAGGAGGGTTCCTTTCTTTCCAGCTGGTGGTTGTTTTGTTGGTTGGCTTGGTGAAGGCCTCTTCATTTTTCTGAACCAGTGACTCAGCGGGAAAAGAGGGGAAATAACCGCAGTGGGTTGACCTTCCCACAGCAGGCTCATGCCAGCACACAGGGCAGTGGAGGTTGTCCACAGCCTCCAGAGACAATGTTAGCATTCAGTCTGGTTCAGTTACTCGTGACTATTAGTGCAGCTTCATCAAACTGCACTCAATTTATTCCACAATCCAGGCCACGTAATTGAACTGATAGGTCAAATGCTATGTTCACATGTTCTATTTATTTGTTGTTGTTTTTTAGGCAGTGTTTAGTTTTAAGGTAATTACAGTCAATTACAAAGTTCCTATACTCTGTGGCTGCAGTTTCTCCAAAGTGAAGGTTCTTTGCTTTTCTTAAACTTATCCGATAGTGAACAGAATAACTGAACTTTAGGAAACTGATTGAAATATTTCACAATAAAAGCTGTATTTCCATCAACTGCAATACAATGGTATAATGGTCGTAATTCATTGAATATAATACTTTACTTTCAATAACCTAAACAAATAAGCTCCATACAGTCTTGTTCTGCTTCAGATACTGAATAACAAATCAGTATGTCTGAGCCGCATTGCTGCAGCAGCTCTCTCACGGCATTATCTCTCCAGTGCAACAGGCAGAACAGTTTGCAAGAGTGGGAGAGTGAGTGATGGAGGAAAAAGGATATGAAAGACAGGCCTTTTAATTATCCCAGACTCCATTTTATTGTGTCTTTACCAACACTACTGAGCTTAGAGGGAGAGGCTTAATGGTCTCCAGAGCTGGTCTTTAAAGCACAGTTAGCTGAAAGGAGAGAAGCCCTGGAGGCTTCTTTTACACTATATGCAGATTACTGCTGTCTTAAAGCGCACAGGCAAATATCCGCTCACCCACACTCGTCATGCATTTACAATGAAGGTTAATGCTGAAACAAAGTAGAAATAACTTTCATTGTGTTTGGTGAGTGTATTCACTCTCTCTTTGTCTCATCCAGAGAATGCCTGTGTTGGATTTGCCATCTCTCTACTGATGCTCACTATTAGTGCCATGATGGTGTATGGAGCCATTACTGTAAGTGTACCTTTTTAACATTTTCCTCTGACAGCTAAACTTCATTTAAAGCACTGTCACAATTTCATATGCAAATGTGTAATCCCAAAGTGTGCATGCACACAAGAAACAGCATTGCTTTTGAGATGTATAAATGCCAAAGCACCCTCCTTTGATTTTTGTTTTTAACTTGTAGCACATTTTAACTTCAAGCTCAAAACAGCAGCGGGTGTGTAGCACACAATGGTATGTTCTCACTGCCTGTCATCTTTACCTCACAGGCCTGTCTGATGGCATCAAGACTGACAGGTTTGATGCCTTTTGATGTGGACCTGCATTAAGCTGCTAGTTGGGATGACTGTACAGTTAAAGTATGACACAGCTGCAGGCTGGGTTCACTCTGCATGCCAGCAGTGTGTGCAGGACTTATGCTTTAGCTGTCTTCATGCTCCCACACAACTGTAGTAGATACAGTAGCCTTTTTAATATATTGTGGTTGTGCAAAGCTGCTGTTGCTGTAGTGCCCTAATAAAATGCCCCCAAATGTGAACCATGATCATAATGTAGCAAATATATTCTGTACTTGCTATATAGTATAGAAATGTAGCTGCAAAAGTAGTAACAGCTGGAGTATAATGTGCTTTTTGTAGGACAGTGTCTGTAAAGTTCTTCTGAGTGACCCAGTAAACGAATCACTTTGCTGATTTTGAACCATCTTTGCCTATTTGCTACTCTTATGATAATACACAGTTATAGTATTAGCTCTTCTTGTTTTTGAAGGCAGGCTCTTTTCATTTACCTCAAACCAAATCTGATGATACAGTCACAGCCTGGGCAGTAGGAAAAATGTTTTCAATGGCCAAAAATCTCTGATTATACTTTCAAACCATGAAACCAAAGTTTAAAATTTTAAGCTTGATACAGTAATGGAAAACTTAATATTTTGTGCTGCTGAGTTCTCAGCTGTCTGTAGATGAAAATAGAACCTACCCACATGTAAGAATGTGAATCAAAATGTGAAGGCTGTAGAGATGAGGTTGAAAAAATGCTGCATGGTGCATTTTATGTCTCCCCTAAATTGATGAGTAAGGTTTCTCTGCCTGTTTCTGATTTCTACAGCATCGTGATGGCTGGCTCATCCCGTTTTTCTGCTACCAGCTGTTTGACTTTGCTCTGAGCTGCCTGGTGGCCATCAGTTCTCTCACCTACCTACCCAGGATCAAGGACTACCTCGACCAGCTGGTCAGTCCCAGCAAGATATGATAATGTTGATGTTACAGACTCAGTTGAGATACTAGAGGATCCTGACGCTTGACATACACACTGACACTGACTGACACATTTAACCAAAATTAGTCAGTGGTTAAACTACTGAATGTTTTCACAGCAAGTGGTATTTCTGTTTCTGTTTTTGTTTTTTGCTGGATTTAAAAAAAGATTTAATCTATATTTTTGACGAATACCAAAGAATCCCACCTGCAACATCTTACTGGTACAACATCCCCATAGAGACCATTAAGGTTTAGCTGTTATTCTCATTGACCACATGGTTGTGTTGCGATTGAATTTGAGTAAGTATAAAAAGGTTTTATTGATTATCTGACGTCCACTGTTCTTTTCTTCCTCAGCCGGATTTCCCATACAAAGATAACCTTCTCTCTCTGGACTCCAGCTGCCTGCTGCTCTTTGTGCTGGTCTTCTTTGCCTTCCTCATCATTCTCAAGGTGAATATTTTTGTATTGTTTTTTTCACATACAGCTTTGTTTCTCCAGTGTGTTGGGATATGTGTGAGATGAAAAACTGAATACTTTTTTTTTTTTTTGTTGATTCAGTAGACATGCCAGTTCATGACTTGGTTAGCTGAGCTAGGAAGCAGATATATAATTTTTCCTGTTGTATAAAAGACACTGTGGTTTAAACAAGCTCAGAGATTAAATATGTTTACAGATTGTTTAGTCAACCACAAAACTGTATTTGTCTCTCTGCTTTTCAGGCTTACTTGATCAACTGTGTTTGGAACTGCTACAAGTACATCAACAACAGGAACATGCCAGAGATTGCCGTGTACCCTGCCTTTGAGACTCCTCCCCAGGTATGCAAGTTAGCTGAGGCACTCTGATTGAGAGTAGTATTTACTAACACAAAATACTCTGACACTCGAAGAAACCAGGAAACACAGTTAATCAGAGAATGTTTTTACACACACCATAGTAACCTGGATGCTTTCAGTCCATGTATATATGCAGCAGGTCAGTAATCAGATTTTCCCTCCATCCCCCAACCTTATTTCACAATAATCTGATTTGCTTACTTTAACCATATCAGTGATAAAAGACAGTGTTCGTTTCAGCTTCAGTCTGACTTTGGATGAAATTAGCAGGGTAAATCAGGTTTCTCTAATCCCCTACATGATCACAAAGAACAGCGTTCTTGTGTATGTGACTTCAGTGTCAGTCAGCTATTACAATGCGTAATGCTTTGCTAAAGGCAGCAGGTGGCATGACCTCCACATCTTCAGAGCTAAAAACTGAGGCCATGCATTCATGAATGTAATAGAATGACAGATACAGTATGTTTATGTCTTAAAAGAACATTACACAATACATGCTTTATGATTTTCAGAATTAAATAAAAACAGATTTTTAACCTTTTAGTTACTTATGACACTTTTCGTGTGATTAATATCAAACACTTAAGGGTTTACCCACATTTACTTATGATTGTATGCATGTGTTTATTTCTGCTGTGTACAGTTCATTATAGTTTAACCTGGTTGGTGTATTTTCTGCGCAGTGGCTTTACAACAGTTTTTTTCCCTCTCTTCTCTAGTACATCCTGCCCACTTACGAGATGGCAATGAAGATGCCAGAGAAGGAACCACCTCCCCCTTACATGCCTGCTTGAGCACCAGCTCTGCTGCCAAAACACACGCATACACACACATGCACACACCACCATCATATGCATTCCTATCTTCCCTCACTAACCCTTTCTTAAGACCATTGCACCCTTATCCCCTCCTCTGACCTACTGTGTAT
This sequence comes from Sandelia bainsii, assembly GCA_032362345.1. Taxonomy (NCBI): domain Eukaryota; kingdom Metazoa; phylum Chordata; class Actinopteri; order Anabantiformes; family Anabantidae; genus Sandelia; species Sandelia bainsii. The sequence goes on from JAUMHL010000017.1 coordinate 13,508,287, forward strand.
GTGTAAGGCCACTGAAATCATTATGTTCAACTATACCTGCAATATTTCTAGAGTGTCTATAGAGGTGTGACAGGAGAAAGGTGGGAAAGATTGAAATCTGTGTGATACGAATGAATGTGATGTTTGAAAAGCAACAGAAGCTACCAGCTTATTTTTCTTCTGGCCTTTTTATGTCTTAGTAAAAGGGATTAATGTAAAAATGTAATTGCTTGAAATGCTCTCATAAATCCAGCACCATCTTATTTGTAGATTGATATACAATATGAAGTGTAAAACTGTTATGACAATCCACTTATTCTATCTCTTCCTGTTGAACTGTTACTTTTCCCCCAAATATTAAGATCTAGACTATTCCATCTCAGTTTTGAATGGAGTGTGTAGCACTTTTTTGTCTATTATTTATTTAGCTTTGCTGTGGTCCAGTTCACCGCCACCCTCAACATTTTCAACACTCTCTGCTGCCCTATGTGTTAGCAAAGCTAGTCAGTAGTTTTCCAGCTGAGACTGAAAGAGGGAAAGCAGAGGGCACTGATGATGGATCATTTTCTTGGCTTCTTTTTCACATCTGGAGCAAACAGCTAGTCTTGTGAACATCAGTAGTTGCATGCTTACCAGCCGTACTCCCCCATTACTTTACTGGTTATATGATTTTATCCTGGTGGGGAAAAAAAACATTTGACTTCAATAAACATTTCAGAACATTTATATCTCAGTTTCAGTCTTCTGTTCTTGTGTAAATTTAAGAGAGAGATAAAAATCAAAAGGCTGTGGTGTGATAGTCTCAAACAGCTACCTGGAGCTGCAGCTTTTATATAGATTAAATTTGAACAGTTTTGTCTTCACTTAATTTGAGATTGTCACTTCGCAGTTTAATGACTTTATCCATACTGACTGAGAAGTCGAAAACTTTTGTCAATACTTATGACACACCTTCTCCTTTGTGTGCTTTTTTTTTTTTTAAATCTATTTTCAATGTTGTAGTTTAATACTGAAGGCATACAAACTATGAAAAACTGGTGTGAAATTATATAGTAAACATAAAAGTGTTAAAACAACCCAGAATATCTTTTATATTTTCGATTTAGTATCCACCTTTTGCTTTGATGGCAGCTTTGCACACTGCATTTTTTGCAGTCACCCTCATGAGGTAGGAAAGTAATGGAAAAAATAGATCCTACACAATAAAAACAAATTGTTCCAGTGTTCTCAGCATTTGGTCTTGATTACAGAATTGGTTGATTTCTTTGAGACCTCTATCAAGAACACATCTGGGTTTACAGGATGAGATAGATGAGACATTAATAAGAGTTAAATTTATTCGCCTAGTCAAACTCTTCCAAACTGTTCAGACAGGACAGATTGTCTGAGTGGTGTTGTAAACACCGTCCTCCAGTAGTTTACCGTGGCCTCAAGGTCACGTTTCACCTCTGGATTGGGCAGACAGTTTCACGTGTTGCATTTACTGCTCCTCAAATGTGGAGGCGCTCAGATCCCCGCTGAAGTGAGCAGCACCCTCAGAAACAGTTAGGAAACAGCGGACAGGCCACCTTCCTGACTCCGCATGCTGACATGATGAAGTCTTTGCTCCAGAGCCTCCTGTACTGCGCCTCCCTGCTGCTGTCCGATGTACTGGCCACATATCACCTCAGTGCAGGAGATCCTCAGATGATAGCTGCACAAAGCTACGCACAAACCAGAAACAATGGCCGACCTCCGCCCAGGACCCTGAATCCAGCAAGTAAGTTTGAATGAAACCTGTCTTTAAAACAGCGAGTTAGTTTTTCTGAATCTTTCTACCAATGACGGAAGAAGTTTATTTAAGTAGCAAAGCAGTGCAAAAACACCATACGTTTACTCAGTACTTGTAATTTACTTGAGTCCTTCCATTTTATTTTATTTATTTTGCTCCAACTTTTCTACTTCACATTTCAGGGAGACGTTTCCCCTCCAAATGTAAAAAATGGTTTGATCTGAATATCTAATAATGGCTTGAAGAGGTAAAATTATTAAAGACCCCTCAGATTTATCATATGTCCCTTTGAAGGGAAATAATGTCCTATATATAGTAAATATTACAACGTGAGTACTTGAGTTACTTTAAGTATGTTTGCTGATAATATTTCTCTACTTTTACTTAAGTACATTTTTTAATGCAGGCCATTTAGTGGAATATTTATATATATATACCGGAAAATTTGATTAAATTCACCATTACCTGAACACTTGCTCGACCACTGAAAGACACTATTACAAATAAAAATCCTACATGTATTATTTTGAATGAAGTACAGAAGTGTTATCAGCAATGTAAAAAGTACCTATTGTAAGTATTGTAACTTTATTGCTCCTTGTAACTTCTTTATAAGCTGATAGGTACATTTAATGTGCAACAATATCATATTGTATTTGATGAGCTCAACATTCGTTTAGTGTTTAAAATGTAAAAAAAAAAAAAGGCAAAAAATAATATTATAATAATAATATAAAATGGAAGTGCTAAAGTAAAGTAAAAGTACCTTAAAATTGTACTTATGCAATTGTACTTGTTTACATTTATTGTTGCTAGTTAGAAACTTGCACATTTGTTACCAGATTCCACTTTTGAATAGTTACGGTTGTAAGTTAAAGGATTACAAGACCAGATATTCAGTCTTTTGATAATTTAAGCTAACCAAGAGTATAACAATAAAGTTTTATACTTTTCTCAAACATGCATGAAATCAGAATCCTTTACTGGGTGTTTGACAAGCACTTTTCTAGATAATCTCAGCTTGTTTGAAACAACCAGGTTGCTGAATGTACTCACATGCTTCCACTAATAATTTGTCTGTGCTACCAAAAAAGCAAAAGTTGTTGTATACAGTATGTCACTAAAAGTTACAACACAGTGTCAACTTACACAACTTTCCTGTTTGCTTACTTTCAACCTACTAATGTTCTCACTTTTCCTTTCTGGTGGCCCTATAGTTCACAGAAGTGATTACACGTATAGAGGAGGGTATCACTACCACTACCAGCCACCAAGGATCCCTCCACTGGTAGTGTATCGACCTATTCCTCTATCTCCTCCAGTGACTTACTACAGACCCTCAGTCCCCATGCCACCCCACCACCACAGGTTCACAGGGCCGGTGGCGCCACAAATGCATCATATATACAAAGGTCTGTCTCCACCGGTAGCTCACCACCCACATCAAAGAGTCAAAGGCCTGTTTGCTTACAAATTCAAAGGTCCATGCCCAACAAAGTCAGAACCCACAGTACCAACAACGCCTGTGGTACATCTCCCTACAATCCTACCAACTCTACCAGAGCCAACAGTTCCGCCAGCTCTGCCATCAACTACAGTGGCACCGCTGACAACCGCCGTGCCGGTGGTGGTGACCACTGTGCCTCTAGTAGAGACCACTGCTCCTGTGACGCTACCGGTCAGTACCCAAAGTGGCTTCATCAGCACCGTCAGTCCTTTGGAGACAGGTAGAATATTATCAGTCAGGTTTGATTCCCAACTCAACCAATACTCCTCAAATCTTTCCAGGTCATATCTTTTTGTTTTGCTTTGACAAATGATAGAAATTATACAAGAGCCACTTAGAGCAGGTGTCATTTTATTTAAAGGAATAATTTTGAAAACACTCCGATTGTCTTTGTTGCAGAGACTTAGATGAGAAGATTCATAGCAGTCTCACATCTGTATGTTAAAAATACTGCCAGCAAGTTAGCTCAACATAAGAAAGGAAATCAAAGACATAATTTACCTCAAGAATTTCAAAAACACGTTCTATGAAGAAAATTATTATGCAAGACATTACTACTCTCTAATTCTAAGACCATAAGAAATAGCCCACCCCATAGTCATAAAACTACAATATGTATTTTTACACTTTAAGCTTTTGTACACTTTTTGTGCACTAACCTGCAAACCTTCAGAGGTGTTGGTAGGCGAATTGTCTTACGTATTGACGTTTTTGGTATTTATGAGTGCTTCTTATTTTGCCTACTGTAAATGCCTGAGCATGGTATCAATCCTTATCTAAATCATATCAAGAAAGAAATTAAGCATATTTCCTAAAATGTCGGATTTCAACCTTTAAAGCACAAACTTAAAAGTTAAGTTATTTAATTTTTGACTGTGACTTTTTTTAGAGGTAAAAATCAAAATAGGGAGCCATATAATAAAACTAAATTGCCATTTTGCGACCTTAATTATTTAACATATTTCTTAAGAAAGTCTGAGATACAGCTTCAAAGGAAGGCCTATGACATGGTTATTTAAAGTTTGAAATACAGAAATAAAACCTATATATTTTTTTAAAAGCAAGCTTTTGTGTTTGCACTGTGAAAAAAGCAGTGACGATGCTACGCTACAGAGACCTTATATAGTTTAAAAAGTGTGAAAGTGATTTGACAGGCGCGACTCCTAACACTATCTTCATTTGTGTCACTTTTTAATGTGTGGGCATCAAGAATCCTTTTCATTCAGGGAAACAACATGAAAGGATAAAAACTATGAGAAGTTTTTGATGGACTATTGAGACACTGAAATGATGCATCGTATGTGTTCTGACATACTACTGTATATCATTTCAACAGGACCACAACATTGTATTTTTCCAGTGCATCGATGCACAACAGTTTCCTTTTGGGAACATCTATTGTGCATCCCAGGATCATGTGTGTTTTGCTCTGGATTATTAACTGTATCAGTCTCACTGTGAAAGTTTTGTAAACAAGCCTAAATGTTTCTGTCTAAATAAAAAACTGGGTTTGGACTATTAAATGGATTTAATCCTGACATGGTTTGGTTGATCACCAGAGACAGACTCTCAGTGCAGGAGCCGTCCCCTGGACCTGGTCTTCATCATTGACAGCTCTCGCAGTGTGCGTCCTGGAGAGTTTGAGAAGGTCAAGACATTCCTGGCTCACATGGTCGACACTCTGGATGTGGGCGCAGATGGCACCAGAGTGGCTGTGGTCAACTATGCCAGCACAGTCAAGATTGAGTTCTTGCTCAAAGATCACTTCAACAAACCTAACATGAAGAAAGCCATCTCCCGCATTGAGCCCTTGGCAGCTGGCACCATGACTGGCCTCGCCATCAAGACAGCAATGAATGAAGCCTTCACTGAGCTGTCTGGAGCCCGACCTCGTTCCAAGAACATCTCCAAGGTGGCCATCATTGTGACAGATGGCAGACCTCAAGACCAGGTTGAGGAAGTGTCTGCTGCAGCCCGGGCCTCAGGTATTGAGATCTATGCTGTGGGGGTGGACCGTGCCGACATGCGCTCCCTGCAGCAGATGGCTAGTATCCCTCTGGATGACCACGTCTTCTATGTGGAGACCTATGGTGTTATCGAGAAGCTCACCTCCAAGTTCAGGGAGACCCTGTGCGGTAGGACAAAAACGAGCTTGCAAGATGTTTTCCTTACCATTAAACCTGGTTCTAGTTCCGCAGTAAGGGGCACCTACAGTCTATGGGGGTTTTTGTTGCAGAATGTGGATCGCTTACATAGTTAATGGTGAAATATGTGAAATCATGGAGAAAAATATAAAGGCAGATGCTCATATGTGGGCTGCAGATGTTGGCACTAGAAACTGCTTGTGGTCGCGAAGTTAAACCTATGTAAAGTCTTGGGGCCATGCAGCCCTAAACTTTCAGCTTCTCTTAAAAACCAAAAATATATAAGGTGATCATAAGTAATTGTTTTTTAACAAATGAGTTCCTGCTGTTTGAAATTGTGTTTTCATCTTTCCATTTTTGTCTTGTCCCCTGTGTTTTTTTCTGAAATATTTTTTCACCTGTCATTACCTTTGTAAATCAGGGTTCTGTGATTTTACCTGTGTTGTCCAACCTTGGCTGAGATGTGGTGAAGATGTATGAATGGACCAGACGTTTCCATTACAAGTGACACGTGGTCAAGGACAACCACCATAGAAAAGCTTTCAAATATCATATTTTGAAGTTATTAAAGCAAATTAAAAATAGCTATAGCACTAACAATAGTTTATTTTTCTTTGTTTTGTCTGTGTATATTCTCCATATGAAAGTAATGCAAGTAACCATCAACTGGTTTAGTTGTTTTTTTCCATCTGCAGAAACTTAACTTACCTAACACAAGCCACACATCTACAACGTGCTGTAGGGTAGCACATGAAACCCATGCTGCCATCTTGACAAAACCATCCCTTAATCCTGCGTTATTCTAGGTCTGGACCCCTGTGCCACGGGACATGACTGTGAACACATTTGTGTCAACAGCAACGTCTCCTATTACTGCAAGTGCCGGAATGGTTATATCCTGAATGCGGACAAGAAAACATGTTCCCTGAAACGTAAGAACGTACTGTATGGATTCCTATTCCTATCCTGTAGTATTGTGGCAAAATGGCAATTATTAATTAATTATGTTAATTATTTTGGAAATTGTGTATCTTCAAATGTGTTTCTATTCCCTCAGGATTTGTTTTGTTCTTGACCAACAGCCTAGTTAGAAAACAGGTGTATTTTTCCTCTATATGATCTGTTATACTGATGTGAAAGTTGCTTTCTCCTGGCGAAGAGGTGAAGGTGGAGGTGGTGGAGGATCCCTGTAAATGTGAAGCCAGACTGGCTTTCCAGAAGCAGACACAGGCGGCCATCCAGCAGCTCACAGCCAAGCATATCCCTTCTGTTGTTTCAGATGGAAAGCGTTTTATTATAAACAGTCTCTGCAGCACATTTCACTTACCTGACAGCTGGTTATTTGTACCTACTGGTGGAATATAATTTAACAGTGTGCCTTGTATATTTTCAAGACAGCAATATGACCATAAATTCTCATTCTGTTTTTATTATTTAGTTGTGCTTGTAAATGTGTTTGCAAAAGTGTTTCCTTGACTGACGTCACTTGCAGATGTGTCTGGGAGAATAGAGCGTCTGGAGAACATGGTTGGCCGTGCCTAAAGACAGACACATGTGTAAGTGTTGACCGTTTTTCTGTAGTGACTGGTGATAAAAGTATCCCACCCACATCAAACTCTGACCTCTTGCATATTTGCTTTCTGCAGCTAACTAGTTTGCTTCCTGTCAGAGCCATGGGCTACCACAGCATAAACAACTGTGTGCTGTCATCCACCTCCCGTAACTACTGCATGGAGTACCACCACAGATCGAGTGAAGCTGTGATTCATTAACCAATATCCCTCAAGTAACAGACTGCTGTGGACTGTTAAAAACTTTATCTGCAATTCAAAACTGCTGTAAAAGCTCCGTATATTATTCTGTCTTGGCCTCAATATAAACATGGCGTGATGTTAAATAACTAAAGAATTATATAAATATTAAATATTATTTGTGTAGTTTGTCCAGTGCTGTATTTTGTGTGGTTTGTGCAAAGGTTTATATTGTACATAGTAGTTGACTTGTTTAGTGATTATGTAGATGTTCATGAAAAAATAACTTAGCGAAAAGGTTTCACACATTAAGTATTTTTATGTAATTATTTTTATTAAATACTTTAATCTATTACAAATTTTATATAATATAAAGATTTTTATGATGTATTAAGGGGTTGAGATCTATAAATGTAACAAAACAGACAAACTAGACAATAAAAACAGCCAAAAAAGAGTTTGCTGTGCACTCATATCTGCATTATCTACAGGACACTTTATAGTCTAATCTCTGTACTATAAAGCCAAACAGGGAGGCTGATATTAAAGAGATAAACACAGAAAGACTGGATTTTTTGCATACATTGTTTACGTCCTATCAATATATTATACATGTGGAATTCAAATCCAGTCTGGGAATAGTGGATGCTGCCACTAAGAATTAAACTACAATATAGTGAGTTATGAACATAAAGTACAGTATATACAATTCCTTTAAAATGTCAGTCATTAATTTTATGAATAGTTTAAGAACTGTACCTTTAAACTTTATGCTCATATGTCTTTAAAATAATAGAAAAGTTAACTTTTAGTTGGCTCTAAAATGCATTTGAGAGAGTATATATACACTCTGAAATATGTTTCTGTAGATACAAAAGGGGCATTGTATCAGCCTCACTTATGTAACTGTATTTTTCTATGGCAAGTACAGTATGTATTTCAGTGTCAATACTGAAAACTATTTGGCGATACAGTTCTGGCATTTCCATTTACAATGTGCTATAGTTCACTCTTGCCTTACAAAAACAGCCTTCTGCTCAGATATTTGAGGTCACAGGGAGATCACTTCCTAACCACTAACCCCGAAACAGACTTTCAGTCCATGAACATATAAAATAGTGTTAAATTAAAATTTACCCCTGACTGAGCAGAGCTTTTAATATGACTGAGTTGTGAAATAAGTTTGAATTATTCTAAAGATTTTCCAAAACCACCATCTATTTTTATAGCTATCATCATCATTTCTTCTATACGTCTTCAGTTCTGCCAGAAAACAACATACAGAGGTCATCATGTTACTTCTGGAAAGAGTTCATTTGCCTGCAACACCACTGACAACAGAGCTCCTCTGTCTGCGATGTCTGTGTGAGGTAAAGAGTCAATACGGTAATGTTTACCTCTGGTCTGGTTTGGATCCTCTCCCTCCTTCCTTTAACCAAGCAGCTGTTTTATGTTTGTTTGCTATTTCAGTGGCTTTCAGTTACCACACACACAGACAGTCAGAGAGGGGAGCCCACCAGTGTCTCAGTGAAAGAAGAGGAATGGGACTCACACGCCTCTGAGAAGTGGAAAAGACTCACAAAGTTTGGTGCAACGTGTCCATTTGCAGAAGGTTTAAGTTTGAGAAGCTGAAGATCAGCTTTAATTTTTACAATATTTTGATATCTTGTAAGGGTCATAGTGGATCATTTTTGCTGCTTTCTTTTTATAACCTTATGATTAACCTTTTAACAATTCTCACAGACTAAAACAATGGTTCCCAACCCTGGTCCTTAAGGCACACAGCCCTGCTTGTGTTCAGCCAATTAGAACCTGAAAGTGCACGGAGGATCAGGGTCGGGAACTGCTGTTCTAAAATAAAATAAGAAATGAGAGCGAGGATGTTCAAGCAACCACTTACAGTCGGTGGTTTGTATTCTAAGCTAAGTGGCTGCTGCTGAAGTGTCAGACTTCTTAAACTATCCTGCAAAAAGCTGTGAAAATGTAAATGCTCAGTAGACAGAAGAAATCCACAAAATAAAGACCAACTTGTGATAATTGAAGCTTATAAAATATTCATTTACTACATTATTGTGGGAGTGAACATGGACAACATATAAATTCAATTCAATTTCAGTGTCACATCAGTTTATTTATTTAGCACCAAATCACAACAAATGTCATCTTAAGGCAGGTTACAATGCAAGGTTTTTAGACATTACAGAATATAACAGCAGAAAATCCAACAATTCCACTTGAACAAGCGCTATGCAAGAGTGGAGAGGAAAAACTCCCTTTAACGGAAGAAACCTCCAGCAGAACCAGGCTCAGGGTGGGCGGCCATCTGCCTCGTCGGGTTGGGGTGAGTCAATAAAAAAAACAAGTTGGTAGAGCGGTCACCCATCAACTTTAAGGTAGACAGTTCTTGACCTGACTCCTCATGGCCACATGCAGAAGTGTCCCTGCAGACAATGACTCCCCCTGAATATGCAAGTCACTTAAAAAATATAGAGAGAAATATTCTGGAAACAGTAATTTGCAGCTCCATTTGCTGAACAAATTGTGGTTGAAAAATTTGATAATGAGGTAAGTTTTCTTTAGGTAAGGCCTTTTAATGTGTGATATTAAACTATATAAGGGAAGAATGAAAAGTTTCAGTGCAACATTGAAGAAGATTTCACCTGACACTGTTTCTAGTTAAACTGAAAAAAGCAGCACTTGAAGCACTGAGATATTTTGACAGTACCGTGAGAGGTGAACGGTAAGATAAGTGCAGCATTGTGGGTCTGTGAGTGAAGAGGACCCCATGGATGAATGTGTGTGATGGATGTCCTGGTTCTGCCAGACCTAAGTAGACTTTGATACTTGGTGCTAATTCTCTCAGCAAACTTTCACATTTAAAGAGCAAGAACAAGCAACAGCTTCAAGGCTACTGAACATAACAGTCTTAGCTTTAAAAGTACACGTTGTCCCTGTCAAAATATACATTTTGCAAAAGCTTCAGGGAGTTTGTACATTTTTTTATGTTTAACAACCAATGCAGACAGAACCAGGTAACCAATCATTTAAATTGACTTCTTTTACTCTTTTTTACTGTGTGACTTCCTAAATGTTTTATGTATGAACATTTTAATTGATGTACTGGACAGTAGTAACGTACATTTTCACAGCATTGTCAGCAGCCATCCTCTTTCTCTGCCTCAAACTGGTTTCAACTTATCCACACTGTCTGGAGATAAATGGGCTGTAAAAGGGAAGTGCACCGGTCCTGAGTGACCTCTGCTTCTTTAAGGTGTCACGGGAGACCGTCTGAGAATTTTGTACCACTTTGTTTATGCGTTGACTTCTTGATGTGTATTTACTACAGTGTTTGTCCCCATAGTCCCAAGACTAGTGGAACATGTTCACTTTGTACTGTCTGTTGTCCTGTCCTTGTCTGCTTTACTGCACATATAGTATATATTAGACAATTAGAACCCTTTTAATTTTACTCTAATCTAGTTAGATTACTATTTATTAATGTATAATTTCTTGTTGTATATTTTGATATTTTTTTGACATTCAAATGCACCATGGGGGGCCTGTGTGAAACGGCATTTCGATACGCTGTATACTATGTATATTGCTGTATTGACAACAAACCTCTCTTGAATCTTGAACATACAGTAGATAATAGATAAGTCTGTGAGTCACCATTTACATGATAAGGTTATATCATTTTCCACTGACTGGAACTCATGTTAAAGTTTCATTCTGACTGTACTGTATGAAGTTTGAGTTTATTAACTGTATGTTCACACTTTATGTCTTGTTTTAATGATCTGAGTCAAGTCTGCCACCTACTGTTAATCGTGAAGGTCTTCAGGGTAAACTCTTCCAAATAGTTCATGCATCTTTTAATAATCAGATCTGAACATTTATCATGTTAACTAAGAGTATAACATACTAAGATAGGACGTTAATCATGCTGAAGGAAATTGTGTGCCTCTGCACAAATAAAAATAAACATACAAATAATTTATATTTTGTATATGTGTAATAAAGCAAAATATACATGCATATTGACATAAAAGTAGGAAAGCACATATATGCATTAAATAAAGGGTGAAACACTGTAACTTTATTAATGGTAATTCTATAATTATCATAATAACACATCTAGTGATTTGTGCTTCTTTGACTCAAGTTATTAAATTTGAAGATGCATGACAGTGAGCACGTAAAATAAAATGTAAAAGTTATGCCTACCTTAATTTAATGATTGTCACTCTGTCTCTTAAATATCTGAAGGTCAAAGCTACAGTAGAATTGAAGCCTATCTAAGTCACACCCACGTGTGACGCACTAAAACGTGATTGGATGACTTCATTCATCACGTTACATCCGGAACTGAAAAACACAGGGCTAACAAACTTTGTCATAAAGCTACACATGGAAGAAGATATTGTTCAAATACTTGAAAATGCCAACTCTGAGTTTAAAAAGCACAATCACACTCAGGCAGAAGAGCTGTACACAAAGTTTATCTCTTCCTGTTTACAGTCCAGGTAAGATATGTGTGAAATTAGCTATCTCAACCTACGTTGTCGTTGGACTGTTAGCCGTCAGATTATATTACTTATTTTTTTGCTAACCGTTAGCTAACGCTGTTTCTCTAGCTTTAATTTAATCTAAATGTATTCACTGATGTGTTACATTTCCACAGGGAATGTGAAGCGATTAATCTGGCCACTGCTTATAACAACCGTGGACAGATAAAGTACCTCCAGGTGGACTTTTATGAAGCAATAGAGGATTATACATCCGCAATACAGGTTGACAGTGAGTTTGAAATACCTTTCTACAACAGAGGACTTATCCACTACAGACTAGGTAAGAAGTGAGAAGAAGAGCGATCAGCAATAGAAATAGAAAAAATTGCAGGGCGTAGGTCTAGAGTTAGGAGCTATTGAATAGTTCGAATGAGCTTCATAGTGACCAAATCCTGAGTCAGTTGAATACTTATATTTTGGGACATGTTAGTCATAGTCCCCGTCATCATCATGAGAATACGACCCGTGGCAAGCATCTTGGGTTGGAAAAATGGTGTCCGTCCTTTTCATTAGAGTTACAGACAGTTGTATAATCTAATTTAACGAGCATCAAAAGCTATTTGTGGTGACCAACCCAAACACGTCACCCATATTCAAATGTACACATTCTTGAAAACCTTAAAACACTGCAAATACGTGCACATTCCTCGGTAATGTATTATTAATATGCCCTTTTTTGCACAATACTATATTTTCCTCCAGATGCATCTAGTGGTCAGTGATATTTTCTTAGTATTTTTTGTGGCTTATGCAGTCAGTCGACTGTCTTTTAATATATGTCAGATGTGAGATTCAGTTTTAAAATCAGTAGCTATATTCCTTACTTATCGCAGTATTAAGTGGGATTATATGTGTGTGGTGTCAGTTTGGTATGTTCTTCTCAGGACACTAGATGGAGCTATGCATTCACTAATCCAAATGCATGACAGCCCTCAAGCTACCCAGGAAATTAAACTTCTGGCTCGTAACAAGTCACCCTGGCAGGATATTACACATCATAAACTATTATGTATTCACATTTTTAATATCTTGCAGGTTTTTTCGACGATGCCAAAAGGGACCTTCAGCAAGCATTAAAACTCAATCCGGATTTTGAAGATGCCAAACTTAGCCTGCAACAAACACTTCTTGACCAGCAGCAGAAGATAAACAGGGGATACTGACAACCTCATAAACTACAGTACAAATTATATTTGTATTACAATCTGGCTGTTAAAAAAGATGTACGAATATGTAGATGTGATAGATATGTATTTTGTCATACAACAAATTCATCTGAAGATGCAGTTTTATTCTGTGACATACAAACATTATCAAATGATCTGCACAAACAAATAAACAGCTAAACAACATGATAAATGCCAGATCATTTATTACTTGAACTGCTTTGAACTGAAAGAAAATGAACACACCAACCGTATCAGGCACTATTCCAATTTGGATTTTTGTTAATCAGAGCATTGATAATTTCTTTTTTGCACTGATTCAACACTCTTAGTTGAATAAAAATGTAATGAGCTCATAAATGAAAATATATTGTATAAATCTGTCAGCGGACAGTTCAGACTCATCGACTCAGGCACACTCGGAAAAACACTGAGTCTGGGGTTTACAGACAGTAATAAATGCTAGTGCACTTTCCTGGGTGAAGGTGTGTGACCATAAACAAACCATAATAAACTGTTAGCATAGAGTAATAATGAGGAGTCTTTCAGCTACAAAGAAAAAACATGTTTTGCTCTTTAAATTGTCTTTCCATAATCAGTTGGATTAGGGTTTTAGGGAAATGTAATCGATTATATATCCTGTATATTTCTGATGTTGAACACAAATGTATATATCTACGAAAATGATGAACAATAAATTATTTCATTACACATTATGAATTAAAGTGTGTTTATTTGAACATGCATAGATTTTCCTGATCTTTCACAAGCACAATACAGTCAGTGAAGCAGACTCATGGTGAGTGAGGCAGGTAGAGGATCGCTGATGCACCTCACCTGTGCAGCATGATTACATGATATTAAAGCAGCTGGTGATGGTTCAGTGAAGCAGTGAGCCACTTCAGAGTTGGTTTGTATGTAGGGTTTCAGTGTCAACCTCTGCTTGTGGTTGGATTGCTGGAGGTTTTTTTTGTTTGTTTGTTTGGCTTTGTTCAGGCTGTAGCATGCAGAGGCTTCAGAACATGTAAGTTATTTTTATTATATTTTTAAATGACTGCCAGCTCCTTGTTTCTGTGTACTTCACTGTGTGTCGTTTGCTTGTGTTCAAGTTTGTTATGGAACTTGATGGCTGCAGTAATCGTTTTGGGTCAGGCAAAGCCAAATGTGGAGCTCAAGTCGCAGTCAAGTAAGACGAGTTCACATAAAATAATTCACTCTATTTAAATCAGTTTATGCTTTTTCTCATAAGCATGTTCTTTAACAGGCAGTGGTGTGAAGTCAGATTGTGTGGGTAATCTTATGAGACTGTCATTGGACAAGGCTTTAGCAGTGGGGAACCAGCTTGAAGTGGAAGCCATCAGTGAGTATCAAACCTGCTAATTATTGAGCAGATTGTCTCATAACTGAGAAGTTATCCCTGTTACATTTGCCCCTCTTCTCCAGATGGCACCCAGCACATTGTATTAACACCTAGCCTGGCCGCTCAGTGTGGATACAGCATGGAGTCTGACCCGTGGGGAAACACCAGAATCTACACGTCTCTGATGGGCTGCTATGTGGACAACAAAGTATGTTCAGATAAGTAACTTTTTGTGGCATTTTTCTAGATTTTATTGCAGTTTTCCCACAGATAAAACACTTGTATACATATATTGTCTATATTTTGTCAGATGTTGTCATAAGATTGATTTAAGTCAAACCTCCAATTTGGTTTTAAGCCTTTGTGTGTGTGTATGTATACATATATTGGTTACATATGAGACAACAAGTAAATGAGCCTTTTACTATAATTAGAATTGGTGCATTTTGATTTTCTTACCCGTTTCTCAACTTATTGATTCATCTATAAAATGTCAACCTGACACTGCTGAGGTCCTCATATCTTTTGCATCCTTAATGTACAATGATAAAATGGGGGGCGGGGAAGTGGCAAATTTTCACATTTGAGAAGTTGGAACCAAATAAAATGTTGGGTTTTCATGCTTAAAATGACCTGATAATTGATTACAAAATCTCAAATTTAATCTGCAAATGCCAGAAATTACATCTGTCAAAACTTCTACACTGCACATGTCCTAGTTGTCATGCTTGTATCCCTGCATTTATTTGTAGGAAGATAAGACATTTAATGTTGGCTTGAGACTCCAAATGTACAGACCGAGCTCATCAGACATGGTTAGTCATGATGTGAAACAAACATGCAGTTATTCTCGGTGGGCCTCCAGAGAGATCCTCTGTGACCGGAACTACATGGAAGTAAGTCCATTTACAATGGTGGCTGTACTGTTGCTCCGTGTTTAAACAAAACAAATGATATCTGAATTTCCTTTAAGGTGTCAAGCTACATGGCTATGTCTGATGCTGAAGCAAAGGGCCAGCACACACAGGATGTTAAAGATGACTCAATGCTCAACATAATTCCTGATGTATGTAAACATTTCAGTTACAATTCATTTGATTTTAAGCCTAACCTGCACAGTTTGTCATGCCCTTCCTACAGGGGAGATGCAAATGACAGTGTGTTGTGTATGTCCTTACCTCAGGCCTCTGGTGTAGCACATGATATCTGGAAGATGACGTTTTATACTCCAGAGCCAGTGTCGATGGTTCTGAGAGAGGCTCAACAAGCTGGCTATGGTGCCATGACTACCTCAAACCGACTGGTTGTGCGAAGCCCCTACACAACAGCGGAGACTAATGCTGAGAATGTAAGCAAAACACATCCCACTCATGTGCTAGTTTCCTTTCCTTCATATAAATGACAATATCTTATTATTTTTTTTATTTTTTTTTTTTTTAAAAAGGTGGCTGGAATACCCATAGAAGTCTTGCGAGTGAGCACCTATTATAAGTCACGCCGTGGTTTGAGTGTCATGAATTTGGCAGCTGCTTGTCCCACTGGTGAGATTCAAGATATTTGTGAATTTCATAGTAAATGTTGCTATAAACTCTTCAGCACAGTTAAGTCTGTTGCTTTATTGTCAACAGGTGGAGTTCTCTTCACTGACGATGTAATCTCCTGGCATATACCTCGTCGTATAACACCCCTTATAGATGGCAGTTTTAAAATTGTAGAAATGCACATGGGCATCAACGGGCAGAGGCTGGATAAATCTCAGATGGCCACACGGGGGTACACACTATCTGCCAGAGAGTTTCACATTGTCATTGAAATCCCTATAGGCTCTCCTGATGGTTACTACAAGGTGGGAAGTGTATAAATTTGATATGCAAGACTTGGGTCACAAGTGCATTTGCATGTTTTATTAAAATGGCATGAATAATTACAGAGCCATGCCCCAGATTACCAGTACCACATCACCTACTCTGTGGAGCCCATGCTTGAAGTGCTGTGGAAGGCAGATAAAACCCAAGATGATATCAGATACAAGGTTTTGTTCCCCATTACCACCCCTCCGATGCCTCAACCTCCTCAAGTCAAAGACGGTTAAGTTATTTTCTTGTAGAAGCTACACAAATTCAAGCTTGTGGAAACTGGTGTATTTAATAAACCTGCCACTTTTTGTTCCTCAGATACCGTCCTAGAGGACAGGATCTTCAGTGTTAACTTGGGGATCTTTCTTCATGACGTTGTGCTCAAGAACATCACATTTTCTACTGGGGTTCTTACTGTTGAGGAGTGCAATGCCAGAGGCTTCATTGTCCGGGAGTACACCTCCCCCAACGGAAGAAAGCGCTTCTCTGTAGAAGTGCCTTTTGATGCTGATGTCGTCATAAAAAGGGTATGTGACTGGGATGCAAAATTTCCCTTTATACAAATTTTTTTTACATTTTGTTTCCTTCTGGTGCAGAACCCTGAACCCCTGGTTACACTCTACGTTCTCCCTCTGGTCTTTGGATTTATCATCCTGCCTGAAGAAACTCCATTTAACCACCCAGTTGATTTGCAGGCATCTCTGCAGGATGTTGGTGAGATGATCATGATTTTGTTAATTTGCTTGTGATATCTTTTCATATTGGTGGAGTTGGTGCGTTTTTTTTTTTTTTTTTTTTTTTTGTCCCCCCCCCCCCCCTGTCACAATGTTTTCTTTCTTTGCTTTTAGTGCTACCACGCCTTACTGGCACCTGTGACCAGAATAATTTTTACGTTATTGTTCAATATGGGAGTCGAGGCCCCAATTTCCAGACAAGGATTGGGTCCCAACAGTTAACACCTGAGCTTGCAGAAATCTACAACATGCTAGAAAATGCCACACACTTTCACCTTGTGGTGCCATACACAGCCAATGACTCAGTGTTTGAGGTAGGTCAAGTATGAGACTTGTAAACCATCTAAAATGGTTTGGACTGGATAATGGCACTTTTTGCTTTTGCAGATGATTACATCTGATTCAGTCAGAGCAAGACTTGACATCCTGCTGTTGGCTCCACACAACAACTGGGTGCTTGGTGATCTCTATCTGACCTGCAACTTCCCACTGATGACAACTAGTAAGTTACAAAAAATCTGGTATTTCTATGTCATTATAGATCATCTTATTGATTAGATCTTCTCTTTAAGACTGCTACCCCAATGGAACAATGACTGCTCTGGCTGTGAAGGTGGAATCGGTGCCCAATCTCATTCCAAGTTCCCTCACTCTAAAGGACAAATCCTGCAAACCAGTTTTCAGCAATGATCGCTTTGCTTATTTCTCTTTCTCAGTTGATTCCTGTGGGACCACTAGACTGGTAAATTTACTGTCACCTTTAATTATAGAAAATTAAAGTGCCTTTGTTAAATGTTGTAAATAACATCTGGTTTCTTTTTAAGTTCTTTGACCACTATATGCTGTATGAAAATGTGATAGGCCTGTATTCCAACAAACTTGCCCATTACTCACCATTTAATCTTGGCTACAGGTGAGTCCTTCAGTGTTTGTCCTGAAGCTGTCTTGTTTCACTCTTTATTTTAGATTAATGTCGGCTTCAATTTATGTTCTTCTGCAGGCAAACCGTTTCCTGCTACTATATGGTCAATGAGACTCAGACTGTCTCATTCAGCTACAAACCAAAAAGCGGTGACCCTGCAGCAGAGATTGGCTTAGGGCAACTGATGGTGCAAATGAAGCTAGCCCAAGGTAATGTTTAATTTTTTTTTCCGTTTAGGTTTGTCTTGTAGTTGTAGACGGATCAATAACTTTCTCTAATTGGACTCCTCCAGATTCTTCATATGAGCACTTCTACCAAGCAGAAGATTATCCAGTAGTGAAGTACTTGAGGCAGCCTCTTTATTTTGAAGTGGCACTAATGCAGTCTACCGACCCCCAGTTGGAGCTCATCTTGGAAAACTGTTGGGCTACTCTTCATGAACACAGGACATCTCTTCCCAGCTGGGACATCATTGTCAACACGTAATATATATATATATATAACAGAACTTTCAGCTTTTTTGCAATATTGAAAGCAATCTCAAAAGTCAGTTTTGGTGTTTGAAGGTTGCTAATTGTTTGTTCAAAAGCTGTGAGAATGGTGATGATCGCTATGCGACAATCTTCCATCCTGTTATGAGTGATGCCATACCCTCCCACATCAAGCGCTTCTCTGTAAAGATGTTCACCTTCACTAAAGATGAGGAGGTTCTTAAAGATGAGGTAAAATATTTATACATCTTTGGCATATGGCATAGAACAACTACATGTAGCCCTGTGTACTAAATCCTGTCTGTCCACAGATCTATATCCACTGTGATGCAGTGATCTGTGACACAAACAGCCATTTAGATGGAGCCTGCAGAGGCCAGTGTGTGCATCCTGCAGACATGACTAAGTCTGGACCTCAAGGAACAAAAAGGGGTAGGTTTTACTAAAGGACAATGTTTTGTCAACTTGACTCTAGACATGCAGTTAATCAGTTTTACCTGTTTCCAGAGCGAAGAAGTACAGCCTCAATCCACCAAAAGCAGATCTCATCTGGACCTATTATTCTATTAAACTTAAACCTCTGAATAAACAGATGTTTCTTATAAACTTTTGTCCTGTTTCTCTTTTTAAACCTTAAATATCACTCATAACCTGCATTGCATCAGCTCACCCACTCTAGCCCCTTCAGTGAATTTGTGCATACTTGAGGTCTGCATGACCTTGACTAATCTAACTAGCATTCCTGTTCCTTTTTGGGAAAGCTGTTGCAGATTGGCCAAACCAGCAATAGGTGACATTTGTATACAGACAAATGCACTTGCAGCTGCAGAAATTTTAAATTGTCTAGATTACTGGAATGTTACATGGACTCCATCTGGTAGTGAACTTGGTGTGCCATGTGCATGGTAATTTAAGATCCTAATCCTACAATGCATTTCAACTGGTCATGTAATGACCAATGTAAACACAGCATGTAATCTTATGCCAATTAGGGACCTGCAACTTCAAAGGAAATTATGTTCTGTAGCTATAACATTTTAGTTACAGATTTGCTGCTGAATTTGATGCTTGCTCACTTACAAAGAAATGAACTGTCTCTAAATTTTTATGGCAGTTTCATTTTAATGGAGAGAATATCAACCAAAATCCAGAAACTTGTGACATAAGTTGTACATTGATTTGGATGTCACTGAGTGAAATAAGTATTTGATCCCCACAACCCAGACAGAATTCTGGGTCTTACATATTGATCACAATCAACATACCTGTCTACAGAATCAATTTTTTTATTCCAACCTCTCCACTACCACGGGCAAGACTAAAGAGCTGACGAGATTGTAGACCTGCACAAGGCTGGAATGGGCTACGAGACAATTGGCAAGAAGGTGACATCTGTTGGTGCAATTATTCTGAAATGTCCAATCAGCCTGGAGCTCCATGCAAGATCTTGCCTCATGGGCTGAGAAAGGTGAGGGACCAGCCCAAAATTACATGGGAGGAGCTTGTTAATAATTTGAAGGCAGTTGGAAGGCTTTTGAGAAAGTGCTGTGGTCAGATGAAACAAATCAAGCTCTTTGGCATTAGCTCGACCCGCCATGTGGAGGAAGACAAATGCTGAGTACGATGCAAAGAATACCATCCCCATAGTCAAGCACAGAGGTTAAAATATGTTTTGGGGCTGCTTTCCTGCTAAGAGTACAGGATGACTTCACTGCATTGAGGGGCCAATGGACAGGACCATGTACCGTAAAATCTTGGACGGTAACCTCCTTCCCTCAGCCAGAACACTGAAGATGGGTCGTGGGCCGGTCTTCCAGCATGACAATGAACCAAAACATAGTGGCAAGGTAAAAGAGGGGTGGCCTATCACTCTCCAGCCCTCAGTCCTTCAAATTTCTAAGCGGCAGCCAAGAAACCTAAAGGATTTAGAGTTTGTGAAGAGGAGTTGGCCAAAATCCCCCCTGAAATGTGTGCAAACCTGCTGACAGCTATAAGAAACATGTTACCGCTGTGCTTGCCAACAAAGGTTTCTCCACCAAGTACTAAGGCATGTTTTGGTATCAAATACTTATTTTGCTTAATGACATGTAAATTAATTTAACTGTATTTAATGCATTTTTTCTGGATATTTGGTTGATATTGTCTCCATTAAAATTTGTCTTTTCGAATAAATTTACAATGACATGAAATACTGTTAATTATCCCCCACTGTATCTGCCTCCACCACAATACGTGGAAAGAATTGTCTGGTGTTCATCTGACTTTACTCTGTGAGAAGTTAGTGATCATACCATGATTGTGAATATTGTAGAAATGTATACTACTGTTCCTCCCCATAAAACCAAGACAGGAAATTTCTAGTTGTATTTGGGTGTGTGAACCCTTTAAAGAGTCAACATGAGTAGGAAGACTTTACAATGCATAATTTAATTTCAACAAATGACAAGTTTGCATGGCATGGCTGTCTCCTTTGCATCAATTGCTCAGACCGATGTTCTGACAAAGCACCTTTCCTGCCCTTACACTTAAACCACCTAATTACGGTTGCCTTAATGATAAGAAATTACACTAAGTTATCTGAATGAGCACTGGTAATATTTTTAATAAATAATTCAGGAGTGAGTGCTTTTAATAAAAAAAAAAAAAATCACTTTTATTATGTTAGATTAGTATGAGTCCTGATGACACATGGTCGTAACTGAACACGTTTGAAACCGTCTGCCTTTGTCCTGTGGAAAAAGAAAAACATCAGCTTCAACACCTTTTTAAAACCACAACCAGGTATAGGCAGCCTTGCTAGTACTTGAGGCTGCCCGCTTCTCTGAATAAGAGGTCTTGTGCATCACTATGGTATCCATGCATGTCAAACCTTTTATCCCGTTTTCCTTGCTGGGACACTGCCTGTTACAAACTCCACCCAGTGGATTTCTGGCATCACAGATCACCACATCACAGTGGACAAAAAGCTACAAGATATGAAGAGATTCATTGCTTTTGTGATGTTACATCTTTACACATCCACATTTATCTGTGAACCATCTAAAAGGATTATTGAAAGTTGTTGAAACTACCTGGGGACTCAAGTTTTCTTGATTGTCAGCAAAGGCAAACATTTGGATCTCAAAGCGCTTAAAGTGAGAGGGATACTCAACTCTGGCATCAACCCCAACTGGATGGAAGACCACCTGGTATGGGTCTACTCGGTTTGCACACCTGGCATAGAAAAAGTTAAAGTTACAAAAAGTGCACAATTGGTTTGAAAAATAAATAGAAGGCTGCTGTTAGCTGAGCCTTCAATCATCATTCCTCTTCACTTTATCCACCTCACAAAACTTTAATGACAAGACTTAGCATGTCAAGATTATAAAGTTACCCATCAATGATGAGGTTCCATCTGGGCTGTGACATCCTGTCATTCTTCAGTGTTGCCCAGCAGTTCTCCAGTTCCAGTGATACTTTGGGATTTCTGGACCTCATTAACTCCACCTCGAAATACAATGGCTGTTGTAAGTACTTCCTGATAGGATAGTCCTCATCTCTGTAGAAAACGCTGTAGGAGTTGTCTGAATGAAGAGAGACGGTACATGTTGACCTTAATTGTTAAGGAATAGTCTGCATAAACAATTTTAAAGGTGTATAAAATAAGTGAGCAAATTGAACCTACAAGGTGTACAGTATTGTTCCAGTTGCCAACTTGGTCAAATAATTGAACTTATGACCAACACAATTAGTTAAAAATCAATTTGTGAGCTTGTACAACTCAAATACAGAAAAGTGACAATATCCTCAAAATGTTTGTTGGTACAGGTTAGTGAAAATGACCCGTTGCTGACTCAGTTATTCAGAGTTTGCATGTTGCTACATATTTGCATGACAGAAATGAGTTTTCACTAAGCATTTTAAAGTTACAGGGACAGTCTTGATGTTGGGAAGAAACATGAAAAATAACCTGGTAAAGAAAAAAAAAAAAAAAAAAAAAGTGCATTCAGAACTTCCCTTACCCAAAGCAAGTCTCATTGCAACTTGCAGCTCTCCTTTTGCATTTTCAGCATAAGGTTGGTTCATGAGAGGTCTCGTTCCAAAAGCCAGAGCATGGGTTGTGTTGATGTCATAGTAACAAGAAATCTTTAACCTATAGATAAAGGGACAACCCGCAAGATTGGAAAACACAGTCAGTGCAAAACTGATCCCGATTTTCACATAAGTCTAATAACTAATTATAGTCGTTTAAAATTTAACTTTGGATGTTCCAATAAACCCATTATTTTCCCTATTGGTTATCTTGACTAAATAAGTCAGTCTAAAATGTCACAAAATGGTGAAAAGCCCAAACTAACACGTTAATGTTATTTTGTACGCACCAATACGTACTCAGTTTAGAATCCCACAAACCACAAGAAAATGCAAATGCTCAGATTAGCAAAGTTGGGATTTAGAAACATTTGTGTAATAAGTATTTATCAGAACTGGTGACAATCTACTAATAAATGATTCAACTCCTACTCACTCATACACAGGTTCCTCGGTTTCTGATTCCTTTTTCATTTCGGATTCTTCTGGCAGAGAGATTTCATTTTCATACAGCATCACACTGGACAGAAACTAAGAAAAAAAGAAAGTAAAACTGAATTTCTCATGTCAGTCGATGGCAACAGTCTGCATTAGGATTAATTAACATTAATAGTCAGCGGACTAACCTTTCTGGTTGTTCCACAGGTGTTCCCAGTGAAGATGAAGTAAGCGAAACGGTCATCGCTGAATGAGGGACCACAGGTGGGGTCATTGAGGGTGAGCTGACTGGTATTGAGACTGGGAACTGACTCCAGTTTCACTGCCCAAGCCACTATGGTTCCATTAGGAAAACACTCTAAAAGAGAAGCATCACTAGTTATGATGTGCTATGCATTTTGTCAGTGAGCAACAAAAAAAAAGAAAAAGTAAACCTTAAAACGGACCAGTCAGTGTCGAGAGGAAATTACAAGCCACAGAGAACTTTTTGATTTCCTTGTTGGTTTCTGGATTCCTCAGAATCACATCAAGTCTGCTCCTGATTGATGATTGTTCAAGAGACTGTTGAGTTATCATGAACAAAAGTACAGGAATTACAAAAATATATACACATTAAGAGGAAACAATCAACAATGCCACTATAACAGCTAAATTCCTGCATATTTAGATTATGATTTTACCTCAAACACAACATCAGGGGCTGAAAAGGGCACTACCAAACTGAAGTGTGTTCCATTGTCCATGAAACTGTACTGCTGAGCCAAGACTGGGGTCAAAGTTTGTTTTCCTACTGTGGTCTGAAAACTTCGAGTCCCATAATGGACAAAGACATAGAAGTTCTGATAATCACAGCCACCGGAGACAGAGGGAGGAACTGCAGGAGGATAAAACAGAGTGGACACAAGATGACTAAGGTTTACTTGAGTTGCAGTGAAATGATCATGTTGACTTTTTATGTGCAGATTACATTAATAACATTGAGATGGATGATTCCCAATGTGTCCCGTTTTTTTACTGAATAAAATGACTATATCTAATAGTACAGACCAATGTCTCCCAATTTAGATTCCAGATAAGCCGTGTGAGAAAATGGAGCAAACTCTGGGAGCACCAGCAAGCCTAAGGTCAGTCGAACACTGTAGACTATGAACCCATTTTCTCTCTGTTTGGAAAATACAGAGAACGATTAGTAAGCTAAATAAAAAAAAAAAAGCATTATTTTCCCCCAGCTCAAGTTGAAGCTTACAGTTTGTAGTACAACAGGATCCATGAAGGGCACTTCAAGTGTGAAGACCTTGGAGCTGCTGTTAGGGGACATGTGCTCCATGACGTTAAAACCTCTGACATTGCATTCTGTCACAGACAAAACCTCAGAGGGGAAGGTAATGTTGATTAGTGCCACGTCAGGGCCAAAAGGCCCAAGTATCACCTTAAATATCTGCTTCTCAGGAACTGTTTCTGTGGGGCAAAGATAAAGAGAATAAAGGCAACTTGCTAATACATTTAATAATAGAGTGCAAGGTGAGGCTCACCATCAATAACTTGAAGAGGTTGAGACAGTAACGGTGTTGTGATAGGAAAGAGGACTTTGTATCTGGTGTCCTCATGAGTGGCATCTTCAATCCAGAGCAACTCAACCATCGGCTCGATTGTGTAAGAGGTGAGGTACTGATCATCCTGTACATGACTCTGTAAAATAAAGATTATTATTAGAGGATGTAAAATTAGAGTTGTAGTTTAAGTTTAAAGCGTTTAAATCAATTATTTGTTGCTGAAGAGACTAATTTCATCTCGTCAACAGGCTCCACGAAATTGAATTATGCCAGTAAAAATTAAATAACCTTGTTTTCAACATACGTACTACACTTCAGTTTTGTGGAACCTGTTGACAAAGATAAAATTAAAGTCAAGGGTTATTTTTTTAGTATGCCCTGCATCTGCCTTTATATGGATTTATAGCATCTTGTGAACTCTGTTTAAGACGGACATAATTAAAAACTCAAGTCATATAAATATAATAGTAAATCTTAGTGCCACTGACCTTAAAGTATCCACCGACAGCCCCAACAGGAATTTCGATGATGATGTACTTGTCTTTGACCGACACCGAGTACTGTCTGGCAGCCATCTCAGCAGGGTTGATCCTCTGGCCATTGATGCCCATGTGCACTTCCAGTAGTTTAAACTGGTCAGAAGAAATCAGTGGGTCGATGTGCCAAGGCAGATACCAGGTGATTGTGTTTGGAGTGAAGGAAACACTTCCTGTACACAACCATACAATCAGGTAAGAAGGGAAAACATCCAACAGTGGGAGACGGGACAGTGTTTTAGACAAACTGAGGTCAAGTTTCAGTTGTGCCGACAATGTTTTTTGACTACGTTAAATTAGATGTTTGGTACGACTGTCATGTCTGTATGTACAGTAATTGGTTAGCGTGTCCAAAGGTAACCAAATTTGCCCATCAACACCTCTAAGGTTCACAAAATGTATAAATATGTATACCCACCATGTTCAGGTTTAATTGTGGAGTTTAAACTCCCCCCAAAAGTAAAATCCCAGATTTCTAGAGAAAATACTGAGTACATGATCTTGATCTCACCATCCTTACAGTTCTCCAAATATTTTCATTACCCTTCATTAGCGGACAAGCAGCCGCTGCATCAATTTGAGTTGCCAGCCACTTCTGTTCAAAGATTGTAGAGGTTTTGAGTACAGTCATAGGCACCCCTGCTACCTGTGGGGGTGAGAGAATTATTTGTAAATGTTTTTCAGCCCGTAAATAATGTTTAATGCCATATTGTGATGTAAATAAAAGTAGCCTACGAGTGCACTTCACTGAGCCAAAGTCAACTTAAAGCCAGTTTGATTACTTTATGTGATCTGAATCCAATTGGTTGCATGCTGCAAGTCTGAGCAAGCAGTAAGATAAAACATGATTTCACCAGAGCTAAAGGGTCAAGGTGTAAAATTCAGATTTGATGGAAATTTAGTCAGTTGCAGTCAACTCACATTCTGGATATACGTTTCAGGTGTAATCTTTGGACTTCGGAGAACCAGCCTTGAAAGAGTTTTGGCTATCCCATAACCACTTTTCAGGGCCTCCTTCACCTTCATAACCCTCTCTTCAGGAGTGAAGAACACGAGAGTCGTGATCCTGAATCCTGCTTTTACAGGTTGTTTCTGTGAGTCAGATTTTAAGACATGCCATTAATTACAGAAACTGATTTTCCTACAATATATATATATATATATTTTTTTTTTTAAAAGGACAAAATGAGCTCATCCAACCTCTGCAGCTCGTCGAGGATCCCCAAACTTTGAATTAACCCTTGTGATGAGATGGTTAGGCAGGACATAATCATCAGGAGCTGCCCTTTGAACAGAAACCTAGAAATGAGGCCACTTTATAAGTGATGATCCATCTCTTCCTCTCTGCAGTGACATCAAATGCACTGGCCTTGATGCTAATACAGAACATAAAGTCATTTGTCACATGGACTGGAACATGACCTCTGCCTGCTGCATTCACTTGCCTCCATATAATTGTGGTCACAGACAATTTCCCTCGAGGCCCAGGCAGCGTATTGGCAGGTTTCAGCCACCTGATACAGCTCATCTTCATCCATCTGGTTTCCATGCAGTCGAAGGTTCAGTGTTGTTGTAAATGCTTCATCTTCCTACAAACAAACAAAAGTGAAACTTGAACTGATAACCACATTAAGACACACGTATACACGTAGTTCTGCTCAACAAAATGACTTCTACAGTCTTGTTACCTCATTTTGAGCAAAACAGTTTTGAAGGGAGACATAAATCATGGTTTTCCCCAGCGGATCTGTCGTCATGCTAAAGCCACACTGAGATGCTAAACTTGGTGTTAACAGGATGGCAGAATTATCTGAGGAGGAAAAATAAAAAAAGGGATCGTTAGAGGAAAAAGTGAGCTGGCTTAAAAAAAATGAAAAGTTGGAAAGGACTTTATACTTATGACAACAGTCAATTCCAGATGTTTCCCTTTAAGAGGACCAACATCCACACGCATTATGTTCCCCAGGCATTTTGAGCTGATCTCTAGAGTTAAAGATTTATATAGTTAAATTTTGTATAGTTAAAAAAATTTCTGTAAAGTGTTTCATGTTTCTTAACATGCAGATTTGTCAAAAACTTACTTATAGAGGGTTTGGTTTGAGCTTCTATGTTTACAACTGCCATCAGGAGAATTAACAACCTGAAAGAGATTTAATTATTTCGCAAGGAAATTAAATGTGAAACTGTGACGTAGCAGGAATTGATAACAACAAAACTACAAACCCCAATCCAACAAAACAACTCATGGCACAAGAGGAGGAAAAACAGGTAACCTTAGAGTCCCTGTTTTTGCACTTTTTAATCAAGTCTGTGGTGGAGAAAAAAACTCTTCAGGCCCTTCAGCTGGTTCTTGATCCACAAATCCAGCCACACACAGGTGGATCTCATTACAGCCCAACAGAGATAATTGTGTGGACAAGTGTCTGACCTGAACTGAGTTGCAGCATACACTGTAAAGAAAATATGTGCACTTGTTTTATTTGACTTCATTTTTTTTAATATATAGATATATATAGTTATATAATAGTTTTTTACATGTATTTTAATACTTTTTTAACAGGAAGTCAGGTGATGAGAGATGTAGCATTGTTTATGGCCTACTCTCTATGTTTTAGAAGCAATAACAAAAAACATATATAAACAGATATAGTGATCAAATAATTAGTTATAAAACAAAAACTGTCAGTGAAATGTCTAAAAATTGCTTGTTTTGTGCAAAACCCAAATACTGGATTCAGTTCACTGTCACATAAGACAATGAGAAAATTAAAATTCCAACCAAATTCTCTACACCGAACAGCTGGAATCTGTTACTGGCATATTTTAATTTTAAATTATTAGTATTATTCATCAACAGTCTCGGGACCTTTTACATCTCTCTCTCTCTGATAACTATCAAATAAAGGCTAAATAGTTTTGTCAATCTATTACTCTACTAATACCCTAATGAGTTCAGCTTTGAAACAGAACTTTAGTAAGGAATAAATAATCACATTTTGACACTTGGCCCATCCACAAAACAGCACAACAATATCAGAACCTGCTGCACATTTAAGAATTTGGCAAGTTTGCAGTCAAATGAATTGCCAAAAACAAATGACATGCAGCAAATCTTTTTGTTTTGGGGGCTCTTGCAGGCTTAGGGTCAAACCTAAGACAGTTGTTTGGGTGATAATTCAACCTGTGCTATGGCAGAGAAAATTAAAAGCACTACAACCTACAGATGTGATTCCTGAGAGGAGACACAAAGTGTTAAGAGTAGTACAGTGATGGACCCCTATCATTTTGCTGCTTTTGCATATGAAGAACTGCTTTTTTCTATATTTTACATATTATTTATTATTTTATATTTTATTATTTTAAATTTTATTTTATTTGATACTTTATAGAGGCAATAAAAATGATAGAATGACCCCTCACAAGTTAGATGGGAAAGTTTTCCCAATGATTTATGATTTATGATATTTAACTATCATGATTGGATGTGCCGTATCTTTTATCTCACTAAGGGTATGTATTATTTGACTTTTGCTGCCTGGTTTGACAAACGAGTGAAACTCCCTGTGCAGACAAACTGTGATCAGCGGACTTTAGTTGCAATAATTTCACTCAAATGTAAGACAAGTACATTTTCAAACATAAAACACGCAATTCAAGTGATTGTAACCTTTAGAGGACAAAAGTCCTGTGATCTTATTGGCTAATACATCACAGAGTTTAAATAGCACAACACAAATATCATATTCGTTTTTTATAATTTCGTTAAGAATTTGATACGGTTAAACGAATACCATTAAACGACTATGGAATTTTTACAGCAGCGTGTTCCAACATCTGTGCTGTCTCTCTCCCTCCCTGCCCTCTCCTCTCCTCCTCTCTCGCCCCTCCCTGTTCCCTGTATAAGGGAACAAACTGCTGCCGTGCCGCTGTCCCGCCTCCAGCGCTTCTTGTCCCGTCCGTGAAGCTGCAGCACCGCACTCTGTTCACCTACCTGCTGTTTGCGGTATTTGAGAAGAAGAATCTACAAACTGAATTAAAAATATTTTCATGGAAAGAAAGGCTCCAATTGCAGGTACGTTGCAGCTTTACATGTTAAATTGGGTTTTAATGAAATTAAAAGTAATATACTTATTTGTAAATATAGGGTTTGGTGAAAAAATACACCAGACCAGATCAATTTTAATGTAAAAGTCCAGCAGGTTGATGTGCATGCTTAGAGTAGTAGTTATTACAGAATATACACAGAGCAACATGCTGGAAAAAAAGTGTTTCAAATGATGCGTGAGTTCAGCTTCAACTTGTTGCCTCTCATTTCCTCTGAAAGTTACTTTACTGCGCTCTGTAATTTGATTCTTCTGGTGATAATCCCGCATTTGTGCCATCCAAGAAGTGGAGTACCTTACGCCTCTTCACTCACCCCAGCACAAGCCGTTTCCTGTGTGTACTGTATTGATTTTTTCCCCTTCAGAGGATAATGTGTGTGTATGTGTACAAACAGTGCAGTCAAATATGTCTTGATAGACATTTGTACACATAAATGCACCACTCATAATCCTGACTGTAGATGCTCCTGAGGCATTTCATGTCATGAAACATCTGCAAAATCTGCAAAAATGACACTATTTCTTGTTCAATGCCCCTGTATGTCTCATTAGGACCATGGGGTATGGGCAAATCCTCCACCAGCATAGGAATGAGGAGGACCAGGTTCACCTCAATGTGGGAGGGGTACGGCATGAAGTGGATCCAGGCACTTTGCTCCGCTTCCCTCACACACGCCTGGCTCGTCTGCTGCGCTGCCAAAGTGAGGCAGCGATCCTGGAGCTGTGTGATGACTATAGCCCGGCTGAGAAGGAGTACTACTTTGACAGGAATCCAAGAGTTTTCCTTTGTGTGCTCAACTTCTACTACACAGGACATATCCACATGATGGAGGAGCTTTGTGTCTTCTCCTTCAGTCAGGAGATTGAGTACTGGGGCATCCAGGAGGTCCACCTGAGCCCCTGCTGCGGCAACTGGTATCACGAGAGGAAGGAGTACATCGAGGACAGAGACTGGGACATCAGGAGTGATGATCAGCAGCATCCAAGCTTTGACTCTTCCTTTGAGGAGCTCTCTGCTCTCGATAAAGACCTAGCCAAGTTCAAAGGTGCCTGGTGTGCCGAGGTTAGGAGCTACGTTTGGCTCAGGCTGGAGGATCCAGGTCACTCCAGAGCAGCGAAGGTCATCGCTGTGGCCTCCCTCAGCATGGTGTTGACCTCCATTGTTGCCATGTGTGTCCACAGCATGCCTGAATTTCAGCGAGTGGATGACAATGAGAGGCCCATTGAGAACCCAGTCCTCACCATCTTGGAGGAAATCTGCATCGCATGCTTTTCCGCAGAGTTCATCATCAGGTTCATTGTTGCTCCCTCCCGCAGGAAGTTCCTCGGAAATCCTTTAAACATCATTGATGTTGCTTCCATTTTGCCATTTTATGCCACTTTAGCTCTGGAGACAGCTGATGAGGACAGAGCTGAGGAAAATGAGAACATAGAGAACGTGTGGAAGGTAGTGCAGGTTCTGCGTCTTATGAGGGTTCTCAGAATCCTCAAACTGGCTCGTCACTCCATCGGGTTGCGAGCACTGGGAGCCACCGTCCGCCACAGCTACCATGAAGTTGGTCTGCTTCTTCTGTTCCTCTCAGTAGGGATTTCCATCTTTTCTGCCCTCATCTACTTTGCAGAAAAGGAGGAGGAGGAAACTGATTTGTCAACCATTCCTATAGGCTGGTGGTGGGCCACAATCACCATGACCACAGTTGGCTATGGTGACACCTGTCCAGTGACATTAGCAGGGAAATTAGTGGCCACCTTGTGTATAGTCTGTGGACTGTTAGTGGTGGCTCTGCCCATCACCATTATCTTCAATAAGTTTTCAAAGTACTATCAAAGAAACAAAGCCATGGAAGGGCAATGTATCACCAAGCCTGAAAGACAAGACCCAGAACTCCCTTATTATAACGTCAGAGACTTGTTCACAGGGACTGCATATCCCTTTATAGGAGGCCTTGCCTTCAAGAATAGTGTGAGCAGTGCAGGGGACGATACAGATGCCTCCAGTCTCCAGGACATAGAGATGTATGACAACAACACCTGTGAAAATGGTGCAGCAAAATGAGATTCCTGCCATTTCACTGAGGGTCGCTCCCTTTGTGATAGCAAGTCACTCCTTTCCTCTAAGGGCAGAACGCTTCATAAATGACCCTGCCTTCCTATATTGTCATCTTCCTGCTATTTGACAGCGAAATATCAGGCCATGAATGTGTTTTTTCTACAAGGGAATAGCTAGTGAAATACACAGCATCACTAAAACCAGGAAATCTAACGGGTATTATCTGAATCTTGCTTAGAGCTTTAAAAGCCCATTTTCTGCTTGAGAAAACTGCAATGATGCATGTAGGAGACCATAATGTTAATCTTTTTCAAAGTAATGTAGTATATTGATTTGTCTGCTCCCTGAAAGTTGAGACAGAGAGTTTGGCAAATGCAGAAGTCTAGAATGACAACAACAACAGCACTGTTTGATGTTTAAAATGGTTATAAAGATCTCTAAGTTGACTGATCTTAGGAAACTTGCCTCTCATTTGTGATAGGACATACATTAAGTTACTCACTCATTGAAACTTTCAGGTCAGGGTCACTGTGCCACATTTATAACACACACATGTATGCAATGGATGACTCCATATTCCTTGACTAAAATGTATCTAAAATCTAAATGGAAATCATTGACAATGTCTTCAGTTTTGAAATGCACTGAAACTGTAGTGGGGACTTTCTTTACCTATTCAGTCTTTTCCTTCCCTGAAAGCATTGATTTCCTGTCATGTGGTATTGTCTCCGGTTGGATGAGCTGCAATCTTACCAGAGGCAGAGATGTAAAATAAAATCTTTTCTCTGCAGGAGTCTCAAATGTGCTTATGCAGCTGGCTACAAAGCTAAACACAAAAAAATGTTGCTTGAGCTATTTATTTTTAAGTTCAGTTGTTTTCTTATCTACTGGATACATTTTATGGCAGTTAAGTGAATGAAACCTGTTTGAAAATTGCATTTAGTGAGCTTGGTTTCTGTGCAGATACACAGTTCTTACTTTACAGCAGGTGTTAAAACTAACTGCAGACTAACCTGAACAGATAATAGATAGTAATAAATGAGTTTCAATCACTGGGCTTCCAGTGTCAGGGGTGCAGCACAAAAGAGATTAGCATACTGCTTTAGTCACACCTTTCGAGTTTCACTTTTGTCAGCTGCCATTTATTATAATGACAAACTCAGAGGATTGATACAGACAATAATTCATTTTCAGTAAGATTGCAGCACACTTCCCTAAAATACACAGATGCAAAGCACGGCTGATACCATACACTATATGACAGTGTCATCTTTGCATGGACTGAAACTGGACATCAAGAAATTATGTTCTGTTACTAAAGTTCCCTCCTAATGTTTCTCTAACTCTTGCATTAATATTCATATCAACACTAAATGTCCTCCAAATGAAGCAAATCTGCTCAGCCAAAGTCATTCTTTGGTTAAACTGTCCACACTTCTTGTCCACACAGCCTGATAGCAGGTAAACCTTATTTTTCTCAAGGTCTTACAAGTCAACAGAGTTATAAACCAAGACAACAGCAAAATAAATGAACATAATGAGGAAGTACGTTTGAAGCATTGTTGGATTATTGGCTCCAAAGTGCAAACAAAAGTGTAATAATGAACTATGCCATGAAATAATAATAAATGCATATGATAATCATTATTTCTGCTACACTGAAACCTTGACTAACACTTACAATAAATATCTGTGAAACCATATTTAGAAAAAATTGCTAAATTAGCTATGTTGAAAGCTGTAAAAAGTATTAGTTGCATACTAATTATGGTATGTGAGCTGAATCTGTGAATAAACAGTACTGGTGGAAAACATCGACTGATATCCATTTAAATGTGGTTGAGTTTAAAGTCACTAGAAGCAAATCTGTAATCTTTATTTAATGTTTGTGTGAACAGTGATGTCAAGTTTTTGTGTTGAGGAATCCACTGCAGGAGTCACAGCAACACATACTGATAGTTTTGCATTCCTCACCATTACTCTCAGTCTCATGGCTTCGTGATGGGTTCTGCTGAAGGAAGTTTCAGTGCTTTGTCACTTTGCTGCCAACTTAGGTCCATTTGTGTATCTTGTATTTCCTAGACCACCAGATGTTTTTCATTTCTTACATTTTAAAATATTCAGTATTTTATAATGATCATTTTAATTGTTAAAGTTCAGTTTGCACAGCAGGACAACTTCAGCAAGAAAGCCGAAGTTACAGATCAGATTTCAGTTAAATAGATCTGAATGCCAATTCATTTTTAACTTATTTTAGAGTTGCAGACTTCAGACTGCTGGCTTTCTCTAACCCTAACCACTCGTTACTATTGCCTATCCCTAACCATCCTTGTCTTAAGGTCAATCTCCTACCAAGACCAACAACTTCCATCTGTTATTGACTACTCCCAAGGTCAGTAGTTTGCCATGGTTTTTGAGTTGCTGTGAAAGCTGTGGGTCTCCAGTCTGTGACAGCTAGCAGAATATCTAATAACTTTGTGGCCAGACATTAACTACTTTCTGTGAGGCTTTCTGTGCTTAAAATTTTTAGGGAATGTTCTGAGTCAGCTGGGCCAAAGCGACCACTAATTTATCCCTCCATTTTCAATTCTCCAGCCCACCATTAAAGGTCAGCACTGTAAAACTGACTGCCTGTTGGTCAGCAGAATTATTAAACAAAACTGAATCTGTGCCAACTTGTACCAATTCAAGTCACTCACATGAGCAAATCCAGTGATCGAGGCAGTTTCAACATTCAACTGGTATTAACAGTAGAATTGCATTGCTTTAAAACAAAGTATATAGGCAACTTATGTTTATAGTCATGTTCTGCAGTATGACGGTTACTTAAAGGCATATGTATGTGCACAGAGAAGTTGCAGGGGTTCAGGGGGGTCTTCCCAGTAGGTCCTGCATCAAATAAAAACAAAAAAAGCAATTCCTTTACATTTTCTTATTTGCTCTGTTTGCATTGACATTGCTTGTTTGTGAATCATATAGTGGTTGTTTTGATATGTACAGGTTATGAAGGTAATTAGTCAGAGTGTGGTTAATGTAAGGGGTCACAGCATTTGCAAAAGTAATAGTTTTAGAACATTAAGTATTATGTTAAAATATTCCCAGATTACTTCAATA
>JAUMHL010000017.1:13543691-13554132 GCA_032362345.1 Sandelia bainsii
TATTGAAGTAATCTGGGAATATTTTAACATAATACTTAATGTTCTAAAACTATTACTTTTGCAAATGCTGTGACCCCATTTTCAACAAAGTTCATCTTCTAGTAACAAATTTACAAAGTCTCCATAAAAACGTTTTGTTTATTGTTTTAAAACTTTTTTGTGCAACCCAATTATTGTAAATTACTCATTTGAACCTAGACTACTTACTAACTTTGCACACAAACCTTGCATTGGAATAGCTGAAGCCACTCAGCTTCTTCAGAAATGTATTGTGAGGAACATGGTATAGTGTAATGTACTGTAGCAGCACGCTTCAACATTTGGCAAAATAATGACCCTTTAACAAGAAAATATTTGTTTCTACATTTGTAAAATGTTGCCTGTCTGACTAAAAAAATTAGTTTTTTACTTTTTTTAAAAACATTTTTTCCAGTTATTCCTGATGTGAATTAAAGATTATACAGAGCCCTGCTGGGAGTAACAGTTTTAATATCCCCATTACCTTCTGCCCATTTGTAATGTTTTGATCAGTCATTACATGGTACTGCTCACCGCGGAGTACATCACGTTCACTCAGCCATTACCAGCAGCTGTGGTTTCAGCTCAAGTTCAGCTATAACAAAGAAGCCACTTTGTTTATATTTGGATCCTGCTTTTTTTCTCTCATGCAGGTTTATTACACTGGTGTTTGATGGACACTGTTATTGTGCATGTCCATAATCATTTATAAAACTGAGAGAGGTTGAGTTTTTGGCTGAGAAACACATAAATCTGCTGTAACTGAGTCAGGCACATGAGCCTTTTACATTGATTTACATGTATACACTGTGCACAGTACATTTCAGATTCAGAGCATTATTTTTTTTTACACAAAACAACAGAAATTTGTCTTTGACAAGCACAGTTCGACCTGAAAGCAATTAAAACTAGTAAGTGGACCTGCAGTAGGAATTATTTTATCAAACTATTTTCAGTGTCAAGAAGGTGTGTTTTCTGGTGAGATTGTATTTGCTTTCTATTGTACATTTTGTGTATTGCTGTACACCATCTTAAGTGTGCAAAGATCATGGAATGAATATAATTGCTGTATTTGGACTATAAAGTGTTTAATTAAGTTTACTCTGGCAAAATTCATGTTTTTGAATGTTTCTCAAATTCTAACATAGACTGACACATGATACTGCTGAAGCTTTTGGCTTTTATTGGACAGTGTAAATGTAGATTTCAACAAAGGTCCCCAGCCAGAATTGCTGCATTGTTGTAAGTTGCAGTTATGTGTATTTATTCTGATGTGAACATATCCTGGCTGAAAAGCATATTGCCCAGCATTTTCTTTATTTACACTTACAAATATAAAGTAAAAGCATAGTGGATTAAAATGTACAGAAAATAGCAGGGCATGACAAAAATATGAATTCCCATCTGCATTATCCCAGCCTGACAAAAAATGACTAGCTGTGGCCAAACTAACCTTCACCTCACCTTGAGCACTGCAGTGTGACAGATCCCATTATTAAGGGAATACTGGATCATTTCAATTAGCCTCTCTCTGGCCATGCCTTTTGTCTGCCATTACACTCATGACCAGGAAACCCTGAGCAATAATGAACACAGGGACAAGCAGATAATCCTGTGTCCCACGTGTCACTTGGCATCTATCTCACAGGGAGGTGGCATCAGGCCTTTACACAGCCTGACCTCAGTCCTCTGCTCCTGCAATTCAGCACTCACAGCAGCATCAGCTCCACTGGGACTTATGGCATTTGCCTTTGCAGATTGATTGGACAGGTTACGTGAGGTTACAGCATAAACGCTGCAAGGTTGTTGCAGATCTTAAAACATCCCAGTATACAAGCAGTAAATAGTCCCTATAATGCTCAAATTTACAGAACCACTTACCTACTCTTACTGTTTACTTTTAAGGTTGTATAATCACATACCACATGATGTGACAGTATCATATATACTGCATATTCTGTATTGGTTTGTCTTAACTCTTCATTGAAAATATTATTGGAAATATTACAGATCATTTTAGACACATTTAGTGTCTTAAACTGTGGGATCTTCAGTAGAATTTCACATAAAGTGTTGAACAATGATTACCTGCACAGCACCAGGCCACTGCTTAATCTTAGCCAAAGATCAAGATCAACAAATGTGTTCTCCTCTAAGATGACCTATTTTCCTATAAATGGCTAGTCAGGGTAATAAAAATGTCAGTGTTTTTGCTATAAGTGCAGTTATTATATGGGTTCAGCATTTTAAGCTTTAATTAATCTCTGTGCACAGGAATGTCTGACCTATGGTTTTCCCTAGGAGTAGAAATTAACTGGGTAATAATGCACATTCACTCTTCTTACACTTGCACTTAATTAGCTGTAGTCTGACCTTGTTATTTACACTAATAAACTATGTAAATTTATAAACACATACCTTTTATTCCATTTTCTGTCAGTTCAGTTTTCCTTGACAGCAGGTAAACTGCACGATATACTTGTTGAAAGAGTCTCATACATTGTATGTCTCCTACTGTTAATCACAGCCTCACAAGCACTATATGAACTGAATTTACATTTCATTAATGCATTTTAGAGTGATAGAGAGCTGTCAGAGAGTGCTGGGCCGGGCCTGAGTAAAGACAAATGGGTATGATGAAAAGTGTTGTGTACATTCCTGTGTCTCTTAGCTCAGATGATGAACTGATGCACTCTCTATCTGTGGGGAGCAGCAACAGAGAGAGCAAGGATTTAATGGTGGCAGTAAAAGAGGGCAGAAGAGCCACAAGTCCTGCTAATGATTTAGAGGAAGAGAAGAGGAGGAGAGAGAGTAGAAGAAGAAGATGAAAACACACATGGATACTCAAAGTCTTCTACCCTCACTATGCCTCCAAAACATATTAATGTTGCTCTGCTGGAATATGGTCATATGTCAGTGTCTTTACAGTTTGTTGAACTGCCTACCTGGCCAAAAATATCAATGTATTTAAAGACTTTTTGTTTGTCTGCTGATTTCCCTTAAAATCTTTAACTATGCACATGATCAAGAGCTCATCCCACCACATCTAGATTCCAGCTGAAAGGTGATGCTGAAATTTCAGTAAATTTTATATTGCTATAGAAACATATGTCACACAGTTCAAACTGAAATCTTGTTGCCACTACAGTACTGATTCAATGAGTAAGAAAGCAAATTCAAATGAAGTGCTCTGTTTGCATGCAGTTGACACCCACATGTAGGATTTTAGCCCATAATGACTAAATGCACCCATGCATTCACGAAACCCATAAGTGCTGAGCCTGAAAGTTACTGCAGCATGATTTCTTTTCACCATAAAGCATACAATATTCAAATTACGTTAACTGCCTCAGCCATGAATCATATGTGCTATATGTAAATGTGTCCACTCAGGCTTTCAGAGCATCAATAAATGTGTGAAATTAGAAATCAATGAGAATCTACAGCTTTATTGAATTCAGTTTTAGTTGCAGTTTAATTGAAATAGCAATCGGCTGTTTGATTTATTGACATTTTGAAGCAGGGTATACAGTGAATGACTATAGAGAGTTGCTGGCAGTTGTAACAATGATAATGCATGTTATGCGAATAGAAGGTAGTAGTCATCTCATAAATTTCATAATAGATAATGTTGATATTATTATCCTTGCAGAAATGCCTTAAAATAGTAAGAGTAACCAGAGTAATGATGACAAACAGGGGAAATGCTGTCTCCATTACCTCCAAAACTTCAAAAAGGTTTATTTTGTGTCAAAGTCTGTGAGAAGCTTGGGCCCTGCTTCACAGCACCAGCTCTCCCTCAGACTGATTTGCTGTTGCTGTCTTCTCCTTAGGCTGAATGTTATTATACAGCCAGCTCTCATGGTTGTTTTGCAATATCAGGTTTCAGTGTGTCAGTATCAGTTACAAGCAGCGTTGCTTGGTGGTGTCGATTTGACATTAAAATGGAAATCGACTTTGGGATGCCATGAGACCAAAAGCACTTAAGAAAGCTCTGAAGACATTATTCAGTGAGTAATTGGCCACTGCATTGCTAAGCATTATTGCGCCCAGCGATTGCTTTGATTAACCCGAGATGACCTTGTGGATAATTGATGTGTGAATTTTATTCCTTGCTGGAAGATTAATGCAGGTGAAAGTACACCTACAATGGTGCTTTAAAATTTATGAACCATTTTTCTCTATTTCTGCATAACTGTGACCTAAAACGTGATCAGATTTTCTAAAAAGTCTTAAAACTAGATGTAGATAACCAAATTAAACAAATGAGACAAAAGAATACACTTCTATTTTTATTACTGTGGAAGAATACCCAATCTTAAGTATTTGTGTGTGACGAAAGTGTTTGTTAGTAACTGGTGGTCACTTTTGCAGCAATAAGTTCAACTAAACATTTGCAATAACTGTTTATCAGCCCTGCTTTTAGCCCATTTTCCTTTACAGAACAGCTTCAACTCAGGGATGCGGCTTGACTTCCTTGCATGAACTGCCTGCTTCAGGTTTCTATAGCATTGCTATATGATTAAGGTCAGGACTCCGTTAAACATTAGATTTCTTCTGGTTTAACCATCCTTTGGTAGAGTGACGTGTGTTTTGGGTTGCTGTGTTCCTGCATGATCCACTTTCCACTGTTGAGCCTCAGGTACACAGATACCTTCACAGTACAGTAGCTCTATCTATAATGGCAAGTCGTCCTCGTCCAGAAGCAGCAAAGCAGGCCCAAACCATGCCACTGGTTCTTATGCTGGAATGCAGAGTTTAGTCATAATCAAACATAACACTTCTCATTCAAGACAAACGTTTTAGGATTTATGTGAAAGTCTGAACATGTTTAAGTCACATTTATGCAGAAACAGAGAAAGTTTTAAAGTGTAAATAAACTTTCAACCACCATCGTGGTTAGTGTGTGCATGTTTGCTTAGTTCTTTTTTAATAACTGAAAACAGTAACATTATTTGAAGTAAAGAACAATCACTCTTGATTATTGTTCTGGTCTGATGGTCCATAAAATTATTTTTGAGGCTCTTGTCAGAGTGATTAATAAATGAATCTACAGGATCCATAATTTTTAAGACATTGCCTGAATCTTAAGAAAACGCACAGTAGAGATGTGATCTTCAAGCAAGCTACTGATTTACATTTTCATGATTAATTAATTTCAGACTTCAAGTCAAGTCAGTTTTATTTACACAGCAGTTTTCATTCACAGCAGTAACTCAAAGTGCTTCAACTCCACATGTAAGCAAATTGGCCAATATTTTTTATTCTTTAAGTGGTAAAAAGCTGTCCTAGTTATGGCACTAATATGTATGATCAGCATTGAGAGTGACTCACAGGTTCTTGACTCTCTGCTCATTGTACTCTAGAGAAGTGAATTTAAAAATATGATTAGCAAATCATAAATGAAATGCACAAGTGCAAACAGAGATGACCCCTGTTTTATTGCATATATTCATAGGAGTAAAACTCACACCTTCATTGCAGGAAAGAATTCTAGCATTCGTGACTTGCATTGCTTGTATCGAACAACCTACTGGTTCTTATTATTCATTTCTGCAAGAGAACATAAGTGAAGATGGGGTTGTGGAAAATAGTTGCCACTTCATCCTCATGACGTTAATAGTGTATTACATAACATGTTTCCAAAATCCATATACTATTATAAACATAAAATCTCCGTAGCTGTAGAGAATGAGCATGATTGTTTATGTTGGAGTCTAGATACGGACAATATTGGAGTTGTCTGTTCAGTTTAAATAAGAGCCCAAAGAGCCACTTTGTATTCGACAGTGACAGTGTATTTACCTTAATATGTAAACAGAGAAAGCACTCTTGGACAGAGAAATTGTCTTGGTTAATAACACACTAGGAGCACAACGTAGCCACCAAGTGAAATGAAATAACAGCTTTCTGTGCGGTCATTAGAAGACAATAAGTCTGATTTAGATCTCTCCCAGACACCGGTGAAATTATTTCTATTGATCTAATATACAATAAAGTATAACAAAAAGATTTATGCAGTGTTGTCTTCATTTCTGCATACAAACATGTCAAAACAAAGAAATGACCACTGTTTATAAAGAGAGTGTTGGTCAGTCAGTCTGAATTTCTTCGTTTCATTGATGTTAATCTTTTATGGCTGTTTGTGAATATACTTCACAAAGCCAGATACTAGGGTACTAAAACCAAAGGTTATGCAGTGAAGCTGTAAACTCAGTGAATAAGTTAGGAATTGCAAATTTACTGTGAAAGAAAAGTATCATGTTTTGATGTGATGAGACACCACCGGTCAAAACAAAGTCATGAGCAGTTTTTTGACATCACATAAAGCATTATTTAGTTATTGTCCATTAATGTTGCTGCAAGTAGGGACTGTCATAATTTTCTTTAGTCGTGTTTAAGGACACATAATGTATGTCACAGGAAATACTGAAAAAGTAGAATGAAGACTGAATTAATCATTTTACAGTATCAATAAGCTAATTTACAAGAATCAGTGAAGACATTCAAGATAAAAAAGACTTACTGTAGACTTTAAATGAGGTGCTGGCATTAAAGATGCCAAAGATGCCATCACTACAATTCTTGTACTTTTACTTCCCTTAGCTAATTTGATGCAGACTTTTACAGAATATAAATGAAATGCTGATGTACATAGATCAACCACATCTTAGTATATAAAGTGGTTATATCACCTCCTCTTTTACCAGCGGTGCTTTTTCTTTGTTCCACACCAAGTCACTATACTAAAAGAGATCCATGTCCTTAGGTTTTATTCATTAGTAGAAATGTTTCTGTGCCATAGAGGTACTTATACTTGTATACTATTACTATGTATACTATTATACTATTTTACTATAAGTACTAGTACTTTTACTCGTGTACTGCGTTTGTGTACGTCTACCACCTCAGCACAGTGTGTGTGAGACAGGTTCAAGTTTAGCTCACTTGCAGTTAAACTGCAATCATTAATCAATCTCAGTCATTAATTAAATCATGTTGAGGTCAAGTCAGAATCTGCTAATCTATATAGAGAGAAATCCAAATGGATGAATTTTTAATTTACCTTTGACACATAAATCAAACAAAATAAAAAGGTATTTAAAATTGACAATAATGAAGCCTCCATACAATTGCAAAATATTCAGTTCACCTGACAGTTTATTTTAAAGCTGTTATTTTACTTTGTTATTTTGCACTAGCATGTGTGCATTTAATCTCATTAATGTATGACTTAATGTTAAAGATATTGCTTATACTCTAATGAATAATGGTAAAGATGTCAGATGCAAAGCAGTGGTTCCTCATGCAACTGTCAGTTTAGCTTGTTCTCTAGTGGAGCTCTGGGTGTGTGCACGGATCAATCACAGAACCGTAATGCTAAAGAATTCCTGATTTCAACATATCAGGATCCATCCTCCAGTTTACATCCTTGCTGATGCAGGCTGACACGCCATCACATCTGGATGTACAAGTGCTGCTTAGTCACGATAGTGGTGGTGGGGGAGGGTAGGTGCAGGTGAAACAGACGGTCCAGGCAAACACAGGGCGACCAGAGCAAGTAGTGATTCATGGAGATAAATCAGAGCATCCCGTCCATTACATCACCTCCTCTCTAAGAGAAGAAGGCTGCATGTTGATGACTTTCTGATGGATGACTGATTCGGTATCCATCAGATCCGGTGATGAATCACAGCGAGATTGAACAGGACAGTGGCCAAGCCGAAAACTGTCAGCTCAGGGGTTTAAAGGAAACATCCTCATGCAGAACGAAAACATGCTGATGTGGTTTATGTCTCTGAAATGTGAATTCAGTGGAGTGTTGTCATTTATCATATTTCAACTAAACAAATAATTTTAAAACTGTATAGGACACCTTTTTTTTAAACTAATTTTTTAATCAGAATGTGTTACAATCTGATGTATATGCAGGCAACAAGATAGAGATGTAGTGGACAGTAAACCTAATTAAACTAGATCAACACTTGCATTTACTACAATTTAAGTCCAAATAAAGTAATGCAGGTGAAATGAGGTTAGGGTCAACAGTAAGTGTAAACAAGACAAATTAATGTTTTATCAACAGCATGGTGGTTGATAAATCTACAATGATCAGCAGTTAGAGGAAGGCTGTCTTTATGTTTATGGCACATGTTTATGATACACACATTGCAAGTGCCTTTCATAATGCATTAC
This sequence comes from Sandelia bainsii, assembly GCA_032362345.1. Classification (NCBI taxonomy): domain Eukaryota; kingdom Metazoa; phylum Chordata; class Actinopteri; order Anabantiformes; family Anabantidae; genus Sandelia; species Sandelia bainsii. Next base: position 13,551,906 of record JAUMHL010000017.1, read on the forward strand.
TGATATTAAATAAGAAGACTAAAGCTACCAGATCAGCACTGTTTGCCCATTTGTTTAATAGCTTTGGAAACCCTTCTCCACCCACACCTTTTCAGGCTGTGTGACAATTTTTTCAAATTCTCCTAGACTGACAGTCCCACATTCTTGCCCACTTTATGTCAAATTTACCAGTTATGTGGAGGTAAGAAAGGAGCCAAGTTCTTTTCATTATATTCATTCATAGAGATAAATCCACTCTGAACAAGTAAAAGTTTGAGTGCACCATAAAATGTATCACAGAACCTTCCTTATATTCAAAACACAGCACAAATACATATGTGTCTGCATAGTGAAGCAAGTTTGTTTTATTGCACAGTAAGCATTAAGTAATGCCCTCATATGAAGACTGTCTTTGTTAAAGCGGTCGCTCGGTGATGATGGGCCAAAAGCTCTGCTTTTCTCGTGGGAAGTTGGCAGGAATCAGAAAATGAGGACTGAATCGAGAGCACTTACAGTGAGTGAGTGCATTTGGCAGGGCAACACCCACCACCTCTTTCACTCACATTTTCAAATTTCAGCAAGGTGGCCTTCCAAGCTGCTTATTTTGCAGAGTCATAACAAAGAAAGGGTTCCTGTAATAAACAAAGAGTGACTTTATTGAGGAGGAGACGGGCAGATGGGCACAGCTTCCCTGACACAGTAGCTGCATTAATTTAAATCCATCTCTTTCACTGTTCACTATTTAAGCTAGATTAAATTCTCATTCCCTTGTCATCTACACCTGGTGACTGCATCATTTGATTTAAATGTCACGTAGCCCTCTCTTCACATCGCAGCACATTACCTCTGCAATGTCACATTTAAAGGATCAGTTTGACATTTTAGGAAATAGGATTACTTTCTTTATTGCAGAGAATTGGATAGATACCACTATAATATTGATACATTAAACATGAAGCTACAGTAAGGAGATTTTTAGCTTAGCATAAAGACTGACAACAGGGGGAAACGGCTAGCCAGGCTTTGTCCAAAGCTAAAAAAGCCCATCAACCTGCATCAGCCCTATAAACCTAATAGATTATATCGTAACAACCTTAAAACAAGAAAATAACGTGACTTCATTAGCTCTGATTAGATTGAATGTTACCTTCAGATATTGTGCTGTTGATCAGTTCTTACACTAATTACAGCTATTGGTGTTACCTCATATTTTTTGTACAAATACGAGAGTGGTATCAAATTTCTGTCTACGTCTTGGCAATATTTTCCTAAAATACTGATCTATTGCTTTAAGCTGCTGGAATTCAACACACACAGGAGAGAGCCAATAGAAGAGAGATGAGCCTCTTCACTCAAAATCAGATCAGAGGCAACACTTCACAATGCAGCTTTAGGGCAAGAGATACTGCGTATGTCAACTTAAAATGAGAAACAGAAGCAAACCATGTCTAAAGCACCACAGCTTGGCTCCATCGGTAATGAATGTAGTGAAGGACCATTTGCATAACCATAAGAAAGTAACACTGCTGACTCCAGCTAAAATACTGACAAATGGGTTTCATTTCATTAAGTGAGCTACAGAGCAAGGATCCACCAGCAGCTGATCTGTTGCAGAACGGTCCTGACTGTAAAATGCTGAATAGCTGTGCACAAGGATGACAGACAGATAACCAATCAAAGGGAGAGGCATCAGGGGCCAAGAGGTCAGCCTTGCAGATGACACCCCTCAATGTCACTGCCCACACATTGAAAATGAGCTGAGTGGTTTGTCAGTTATTTGGCTGCTGTAGTCATTACATGAAGTGATTTTGGCTGTGCATCGAGGACAGTTAGATGTAAGCGAGGCTCGATACGTGTGTATGTGTATGGGACAACTTCACAGAAAGCTGAACTAATGAGAATGAAAGAGTGGTTAGTTGCTCATTTCTACTGTGTATTTATCAGTTTGACATCTGCACCAATATGATTGAAAAAAACAGCAAAGATTTGGTTTAAAGAATATTTATTGATCTATCAGGATGCCTAAAGTTGTAAAAAAAATATACACTACCAGTCAAAAGTTTTGACACACATAGGAATTAGTATGTTTTTCATGAAAAGGTACATGTCTTCAGTTGTGTTACCATCATTGCACATGGTTTTCAAATGATCAGTTATCCTTCTAAATTAACAAATTTGCATTAGCAAACATAACATGCTATTGGAAGACAGTACTAATGTTTGCAGAATTTAGGCCTCTGTATGTTTA
>JAUMHL010000017.1:13554232-13570799 GCA_032362345.1 Sandelia bainsii
CAACAGTCATTTACAATATGAACAATGTCTACACATTCATTCTGATCAATTTGATGTTATGAAATCTGCTTTTCTTTGTCCAAACTTTCGACTGGTAGTGTATATATAATTATGATTTGGTTATAGCCAAACATAAAAATCAACTGTGCCTTGTTAGTGTCTGCCTAGTGAAACACGTTTTCCAGCTGTCAGTAGCTTATTGACAAATTTGATTATACTGAACTGTGACACAGCTCTGGTCTGGTTGTCTACATTTTTAATGCGTTTTTCAGTGAGCAGTGAGCTCTGGTGATGCGTCTGTCTCTACGAGATCTGCATCCGTTTTGATGGACAGAAATGTTGAGACAGGCTGAATGTTTTGAAACTGACAGATACGTATCAAAGTTGTAAGTCAGCAGCCTCCAGCAGACTTTTCTTACATCTCTGAAACTCAGAAACAAGCTGTCAATTCAATGTCTATCCTTTCAATGAAGGATCAGTATGACTGCAGTCTCTCAGTCAGCTTCTAAAAAATTTTATTTACTCATCTTTACTATATCTTAATTATCAGTGGAAAGTGGATTTCTCTGTTTTCATTATGACCGCAGAATATTGTTTCATACACTTTTTTTTTTAAATTTGTAATTATTAATTTGCTTTTTTCAGCTATATCATTGTAATGTCTATTTTGTATTTTTAAATTGCAGTAAGTTTTATTTCAATTCTTTTTATTTTAACCCCACATATACAACACCTGTGTCTGTTTGTCATGGCCTCTGTTTGTTTCTTTTTGTGTACTTACTGCAGGACTGACATTGACCTGCAGCTTCAAAGGTCACAACCAGAAAATAATCAAAGCTTTATAGTAGAGTGGCCAAACGTAAATAATCTTTATGTACATTTTCAGTTTGCATCAGATTTGACCCCAGTCCAGCTGTAGAAGAATCATTGATCTTCTCATTTTTCTTCCAGACATTTAGTGACATTGATCCAGTGTTTTGTCCTTGTCTCTATTGCTCTTCACCAGTCTGCCTCATAATGTCTTCATGTTCTCTTCTATCTCTAACCTATTTTACTGTGTCCATGTAGCTGAGGTTTCTAATGGGACATACTGTAGCTTGCTCAGTGCTCAGGGAAGATATTTGATCCTCATTGTAAACCTCTAAAAACTGACTCTCTGAGGACATTGAATACACCACATTATCAGCTGCCTTTAACTGCTAAAACCAGATCCATAATATGGATGACATGAGAACAAGCACTTTGTTTCTCATACCAGATTTGTATTTTCCATTTCAAGATTGCTTGCTGAGAAAGAATAATAAAATAATCAAAAAGAATAGAAAGAATGAAAAGCAGCTGTGGCTCAGGATGTAGATCTGTAATCTCAGGGCTTCTGGTTTGGTCCCTCAGGTCTACATGTCAAAATGGCTTTACACAAGAGACTGAACATGTGTGTGTGTAAGTGTAGCACAATCGGACAATAGGTCGCTTTGGAGTTTCTTCTGTTAAAGTTTTTCCTCATTGTAAACTGCCTCAAAATGACTTTTGTCATTATCTGAAAAATAAATGTTATGTGATATTGTTTGCCATGGTAGTAGGATGGCTCTAAGGATGACAATGTCATCAGTGTTTTAATATCTTAACAGCTATTGGATGGTTTGTTTTGACACTTGTGGTTCCTACATGATGTATCCGACTGACTTCAATGATCCTGACTTTTCCCCTGGTGCCACGATGTCAGCATTTTTGCTTTTTCACTTGTTTATGTGGGAAAATTTTGCATCTTTTAATACATTGTACTAGTAAGAGATGACAGAAAATGACATCCCCATCATCATTTGTCCAATATTTTGGTTAGGCACGGAATTTTCCTTATGTTCTTGCCTTGGCACAGGAAGCTGTTTCATACTCCTCCAGCGAATTTCTGCAGTTGCAGGAGAGTAAGTGAGAGCTGTGAGAATCACATTTGTCAGTGATGAGTGGGAGACAGAAGCAGGGCCACTTTGTCATCTGTGATCTCACAGCAATATGCCCAGCCTCTTATCTCCTGAGGCCAACAAGCTACACATCCATTTACTCGGCATGTTTTCTAAATGGCTGAGTTATGTCAACCCTAATCAATGCCAAATTTAACCACATCTGTGTCTTAAAATGAGTCGGCTTTCCAGGCCTTAATCTGTGAAAGATAGTCCTGTAAAACCTGTCTAGCACACTGAATAAGACTTGATTACTGTACTGGGAGATTTTATTGTGGCAAATCTTTGCTTAGTAGATACACAATAGATATTGTGTGTAGGGACAGCACTTTGTGCAAGATTAAATAATTTATCATTTAAGGAAATAAAATGACAAAGGAATGTTGATATAATCCACAAAGAATTTTGACCAAGATGATCTAAATCCATACACCATACACCATATAAGCAACTTCTACCTCCACCTGCTGGCTCAACAGTGCCTTGCAACTCTATGTCTGACAAAAAAAAAGAAATTTTTCACAACAGCAATAGAGATTTTAATAAACTTTTCAATGTACAAGTCTTATTGCAGCTGACATGATTGGTTTTGATATTACCAAATGATTGAAAAATTCTGTATCATAAATATATGACAATCTCATTTATACTTTTTTTTACATATTCATTTCAAAGGTCCCTTAGTCATAGAGGTGCACAACCAACCCAAAACATCTAATGGAAATAAGAAAAATTCAGCAAAGTATTTTCCTAAGAAAAAGATCTTTACTGCTATTACAAAGTGAGATTTGTTTGATCTAACGAGATTCTAGTTATCTTGTGAAGTATCATACGTATTCATCAAGTCCCCTCGATGAAAATGTTATATATTTTGACATATATTGATTTAAATAAAGGATATAAAAAAGCATTATTGGCAAAAGCAGAAGCATACATTATAAGTGCATTTACAAAAAATAAACTTCCTCTGAATATTTAAAAGATACAAATGGGAAAATGTGGAGTACAACTGCCTGGCTGAATGGCATAAAGCTAAAAACAGAGTTCCAGGCAGGAAAGGAGTGAACATTAACAGGAAGACTTGAAAAGCGTTTCTTTTGTGCTTATTCTGCTCTCCGTGGAGCAGTACATCTCCCTCCCTTTCTGAATCATTCACCATCTCTACCCTCCGTTTACTCATTGATTTGTTTTTTTATCTCTCAGTGCCAGTCTTCATCGTCATCATCCTCTCCTTCAGATGAGTCCTCCTGGCTGCTGACCTCCGCCTGCTCCATCACTCCGTTCCCACTTCCTTCCTGATGAGCTGCTGCCGCTGCCGCTGCCACTGCCGCCTTCCTGGCTCGGGCTTCAGCTGCTGCTTGCTCCTCCTTCTGACGCAGTGCTGCAGCCTTCTTCTCCTGCTCAGCGTGACTCTTCATGTGGGCGCTTCGACTCTTCACTTTATAAAACACCCTTAAATACGGGAAGAAAATCAGGCAACATTACACACAATAGCAGCTGTCTGTAATGATGCAATGAAACTGACAGAAGAAAGTTTAAGTCAAATAAACTCTATTGCAAAGGAGTACTTTGAACTTTGAGACATACTTGTCAAAATCCGTGTAAATAATGACTCATGCCTTGAACTTGTGAAACTCTTCAGGCCTCTTTGGGATCATTGGTGGCTACAGCCTATCCCAGTATGCATCACATGTGGAAGCATTTCACTAATCAATCAAGGACTGCGTGAACATGTTTGATACCAAGTTTGTTTATGTGGCCTTACACAGCCACAAGGAATTAATTTCAGTGCACCGGCTCTGATGCATTGCCCAACTAATATTGAATTTGTGAAGTCAATACAGACTCCTATTGATATTTGTAAGTAAAAATATGATAATGAACACCAAGTTTTTATAAATACCCCTACACTGACAAGGACATTTCCTAAGTGAAACGTTTTACAATGGAAAATAAACTTATCTATGCTATCCTGTGGTCAAACTATGCCATTTTTACAATGTTTCTGAATTACCTTAAACATACATCATACATACTTTTGCTTTTTAAGATATATAGAGAGATACAAAACATCTGCGAGAAGTTAAAATAGTCAATGTATCGGTCAAGCTCTAATTAAAAAACTTAAAACTTAAAAAACAGTTTCTGTAGAGCTGAGACACTACGTTGATAATTAGCTAATTTACTGTATATGATAGACATTTTATGTTTTATTCCAGCATTTTACATATTTTTATATATTTTATTTCATATGATTTTTGATTTCATAAGGTCTAATTTCATCTATCATATTAAAACTTACACATCTTATGATGCAACCGACAACTTACAGCTGCAAACTTTTGAGACAGCGACACCGGGTGACTAGACATCACTGACTAAGTTACTGATAACCACAAAATCAAGACATCAAGACGCAGCTTGACAATAACAAGGCATTACCTGCCACATTTCTTGCATGGGAATACAGCATCAGGATCCTGGGGGGGCTTCACTGGTGCTCGGCTCTTCTTTGCTGCAGGCTCGGCCCGAGGCCTGTGAGGTGCCGGAGGGGGATTAGCCTCTTTATTCATGCTGTCTGGCTCTTTAATCACCAACACTGTTCCTGCCTGCAGCATCCAAAAGTGAGTAAATGTTAGTTTGACATTTTTTCATACATACACACAATCAGTCAAAGCGAGGCTCAACCAATCCTCTTGACACACATCCATTTAAATATATTAACAAAATGGTATCTGAAGTAATGCTCCACTTTTTTAATCTCTGTTGATCAAAAATGTGGTCTGATGTGATTTTAAAGGGTGTGTGAGATGTACCATTAGTTAATGAACTGCCTTGCAGATATGAAAATTGTGCTAAAGTGATTTGTGCTGCCATGATTAGTCAATTAACTAATCAGGTGACTCACATATTTGGTTTTAGCTTCTCTAATGTGTCTAACGTTTTCTGGCTTCTGTAGTCTTCTGGCAGTAAACTGAATATCTTTGTGCTCTGGATATTTTTTTTTCCAATTTTCTGACACTGCACTGACCAAACATCCAATTGTTAGCTCTGATACACTTTCTAGTGAAAAACTTACATAGTCATGAGCCTGTAGTGACTGAGCGACTCTCGCCTGATGGTTGCTCTCATGGTCATAAATGTCCTTCTTGTCATCCTCACTGACCTCTCCTTGGGTCACTTTTGACTGCTGTGAACTCTGTTTATGAATCAAATCAAGTGTTAAAAATCACTTACATCACCAACATGAAATATACAAAATGATCCCAACTTTCTTGGGACTGACTACATTTTACAATAAATTGTAATGTGTGTCTGAATCACAAAACGTGAACCACAAATCAGTAAGGTATTTGTGCTAATTTAGCTCCACTGCACCTTAACATCCACCACAGTCTCTGGGTGCTTTTCCACTGGTGAATCTGGGGGGCCAAAGGTTAAAATCCCACTGCGACCAATCTTCACCTGTTTCTTGAATGTGTAGTAGAACTCTACACACTGAGCCACTGTCTTGGTCCGCACCTTTTAAATGTGCCCAACAAACACACACATTATGTACAGGCTATACAGGCTCAAAATTATATCATATGATTTCAAGGACATTTGTGATGATATTTATGAAGTTATAGAAAGAAATTACTGAATTACTGAACAACATTTTACTGGTGATTGCAGCTTGCAGGCAGCAGCGTTTATTAGTGCAAACAAAATGAAGCATTTCCGTCCTTTTGCAGTGAGCTACTGTCCTTGACTTTGTTTACATGCATTTAAATAACCAGGATTCTCAGAGAACGAAAGCAGCTTTCTCAAGTAGTCATGGAACAGAGTTTACATGCATATAAGAAACCTGGTTAGTGAAATCCACAAATACGTGCAATCATTGCTCATAATTATCTCTCTCTCTCTTTCAGCCATTTGCAGCCTTTTGTTTCGCTCTATATGTGTCTCCAGGAGAAATCTACCTGGAGAAAACGTCCATACTTTTGAAGTAGCTTCCTTTTTAGGTACTCAATCATCATTGGACACTGACACTCTGCTCTCACTCTCAGACATTAGGCTTGTGTTGTTGTTCTTGTATGAAAGTAAATGCGTCATATGTCATTGAGTACTATATCACTGCGTTCACATACACTAAAGTCAAAATCAGTTACTCGGGGAAACCAGGTTTCTCAAGGAATCGGGAAACAAGTTTACATGCACTTCATAAACCAGGTTACTGTAAATCTGCGTATAGATGCAGCAGATGAGTAATCTGATTTCTCCTCCACCCTGGGCTGATTTTTGAAGCATGGTTCACATATTATAACTATATAGAGACAGAAGAGACCGCTTCCTGACTTTTTTTTATACTTGTGTTGGAGGAGGTGACTGACAGCGCTTTGAGAGAGACAGTCACAGCGCTCCTTTTTACAGCACAAACTATCTGACCTAAAGAAACACACGGTCAGAAGTGACTTATTTAGACGTCTACCAGGCACTTTGTGTTAGTTTCAGTTTTAGTCAGATTTTGAACAGACTTAATTTAAAAACGAGGCAGCATCTCTTATCCAGCCGCTTCTCTCTGCCAAAAGTAAGAGAGAGGCGAGTGTCAGCAGCCTTTGTTATGCACATGCAATCTTGTAAAAAGCCGGTTAGTCGTCTACATGGCAGCAATCAGAGTTCTCTACCCAGGGAAATCAGGTTTCTCTAATCTTTTCTCTAATTGTTTCCCGTTGACATGACTGTTAAGAAATCAGCTTACTCGACTGATACCACAAAATGACACTTTATCACAAAATTTTTACAGACATTATCATAGACAGTATGATATGGTACACCCCTAATGCACATGTATAAATAGTGTATATTAGTATTCAATAAAAATTTCCATGTATAGTTTAATGTTTATAATGTGCATATCTGACTGTTAACACTACATTATAACCAATCATGCCAGTGGTACTGTTAGTGTTAATGTTTCTGTAAAATGAAGATTGTATTCCCATATATCCAGTTACTTCAAGTCACAAAGAGGATGTGGCTGTCGTTAAAATGGAAAGTCCCGTTCGACTGAAAATTGTCAATATGATAATCTGTTTAAATTTATAGTTCCGGGAAATAAGTGTTGCAACTTACTGATGGTACACAGAGCACATTTAATCAAATTCTAATATATTTTCACATCTATTTCTAATTGTTTATGTTGCAAGATAACACTAACAAGCATACCAGTTTCTGCACCAGAAAGAAGTCCTTCCTATAGGCAGAGATCCCCTTATTGAAGTAGCGCTTCTCCTGTGCAGTCCAACTGTCCGAGCCTGCGAAAAATTATGTGTAAAATTTAATGTGTTCTTACAAGAATCATAAAGTCTGTGAGAATTGATAGAAATTATTTTCAACGTTTACTTTACTCACCTGAGTAGTGATAACCTGCAAGGTGATGGCCTTTGGGGAACACTGGGTCCTGAAGCATCAAACGTCCCAGTGTTTCCTTAAAATAAATATCAGTATGAGTTATTCTTTACACGCAGTACTGTGCAAAAGTCTTAGACTATTATTGGATTAATTAATTTTTCAGCAATGCTATGATGTCCATATATATTCATTTCAGTTTTTACATTAGAACTAGAAACACAAAAAGTGGTTTCTTGGCTGCTATCCTTTCACAAAGACCATTCCTGATCAGGTTTTTTTTCAGGCTATGAAAGGATCAACTTGGCATCCAGATGAAGCTGCCAGATGCCGAGTCAGGTCCTTGCTGGACTTGTTCTGGTCTCTCAAAGAAACTTCTCATCGGATTTTGTAAAGTCTTCCACTCCTATTTTCCGCCTCTATAGAAATCACACTCAATATTTGTCACTTTAGTCTAAAAAAGCTAAAGTTTTTATATATATATATATATATATATATATATATATATATTTGTGATTTTTTTATACTGTGAACATATTTTCTAATTGTATTCTAATAAACAGACAAAGAAATAAATATATGTAGGGTCATAATAGCATTGCCAAAACAACAAATGCAATGGTGACCTAAGACTTTTGCACATCAAATTCTGCTGCTATGACAAAGGCTACAAACCCCTGTACTTACAAGGAAATCATCTCCACATTCATGTAAACAGTGTAAAACCAGCTCCTGGTTGGTTCCTCCACCTCTGAGCACACTGGAACAAGCCATGTTCATCAAACCCTCCACTAGAAAACAAAAATTAAATGTGTTGTTAATAAGAGTAAGTGGGGAGGAGATGGTGAAAAAAAACCCTCACATAAAACAAATATTATAACAGTCAGTATGACTGTAATGTGAGGTCACTCACTGCTTTCATTGTCACCATGTTTAAGGTGGGAGTTATCCACAGGAAGCCAAACCAAGTCAGCCTTGTGCTGGTCGTCCTGGGAGGAAAGTTGATCTTGCAATTCGGGGATTTCTGCCTGGTACTGGGGCCCAATGTTGATACGCCTAGAAAACGCAACAAAACAGGACACAGATACAAAATGCTGAATTACGGAGATATAAGTTATGATTTTTTTGAGACAAATATTAAAAATCTCAGAAATTTATTTAGATACTGAAGCAGTACTCACGGTTCAAGGCAAACAGGTGTAGCATCAGTGATCAGGGGCAGAACAGGAGGTGTAATTTCTGAACTCGCTGAAACATACAAATCATAAAGTTCTTAGAGACTCTGGTTGGTAGAATTACTTTCTGGCCGTAACTAGAGAAGGCCAACAGTAACAACTAAAACTCACTGGAGCGCAACAGGCTGCGTGTTGCAGACTTGGGCGTAGGTGCCGGTGGCAGGATTTGGTTGCTTACAGCTATGTTGGTCAGAAAGGTGGAGAAGTAGAGTCCTGAACCCTCACGCACAGGAGACAGAATGGGTGGAGGTGTGTAGGGGGGCAGGGTGAGGGGATTGTCTGGCAGGCGGACTGGGGAGCGCAGGTTGCTCTGGTAGGACGTGATGCTAGAGTAAACAGATGGAGGGATAAAGGTGGAAGGTTTGGGAGGAGGGATGATGAGGGGCTCTGGGCGAGGTCTGCGCTTTAATTTGGATTTTCCATCCTCATCCAGTCCTGGATCATTTTCTCCATCCTGGATAGAAGAAAAATGTTTGACCACCTATTTGTTATTCTTCATCTCAATAAAGTCATATTAACCAATTTCAGTATTGTGAAAATTACAAGTACTTGCCCCCTTACAGATTTTTTATTTTTTTGCATATTTGTCACACTTGAATGATTCAGATCATTAAACAAATTTTAATATTACACAAAGATAACACTGAGTAAATACAAAATGCAGTTTTTAAATGATGATGATTTCATTTAGTAAGAAAAAAAAAAAAACTCTCCAAACCTGCCTGGCCCTATGTGATAAAGTAATTGCCCCCTAAACCCAATAACTGGTTGTGCCACACTTGGCAGCAACAACTGCAATCAAGCATTTACAATAACTGGCAATGAGTCTTTCACATCGCTGTGGAGGAATTTTGGCCCACTCTTCTTTGCAGAATAGTTTTAATTCTGCCACATTGAAGGGTTTTAAAGCATGAACTACCTGTTTAAGGTGATGCCACAGCATCTCAATTGGATTAAAGTCCGAACTTTTACTAGGCCACTACAAAACCTTCATTTTGTTTTGCTGTGTTAATGCTGTGTCAGTTTTATGCCAGATGTAACGGGACACACACCTTCCAAAAGGTTCAACTTTTGTCTCAGAATATTTGCCCAAATGTCTTGGGGATAATCAAGATGTCTTTTGGCAAATGTGAGACGAGCCTTTGTGTTCTTTTTGATCAGCAGCAGTTTTTGCCTTGGAACTTCCACATGGATGCCATTTTTGTCCAGTCTCTTTCTTATTACACAGACCCTAACTGAGGAGAGTGAGGCCTGCAGTTCTTTAGCTGTTGTTCTGGGTTCTTTTATGACTTCCTGGATGAGTCATTGTTGTGCTCTTGGAGTAATTTCAGTAGGCTGGCCACTCCTGGGAAGGTTCACCCCTGTTCCAAGTCATCCATGTTCATTTGTAATTTTACATAAACTGGTTTCCTCACTATGTTACAAGTGTGATTGCAGAAGCAGCTGTTGACCTAATTTAGTTTATTAGTCACATTATCATCTAATCGGCACCCTACAAGTGCTGGTCCTGGTTTCAGGAGCAGGACTCCTCAGTCGTTGTTTTCCAGGCTAAAATGTCTGAGTTTAGCTTCTGCAAGACCAGGCTGCACTCATGAGAACTAAACTTTGAGGTTGCTGGTGTAACTAGATAGGATTACATTGTCATCTCTTACAATTCACCACATGTAAGAGGTCTTGAAATAGTTACATAATGTGGTTGGATTCTGAATAAACATCTGCAAACATGATTTTTTTGTAAATACCGCGCTGTGCCATATGAAGTCTGGAAATCACAGGGTTTCCTCAGGTGCTTTGAGTAATTTACTTGTCTTTTGGTCACTCTACATACACATGATAATGAAGTTCATAGCACTGATTTAACTGAGGACTGAGGACATCAATCATAGAGCAACAATTGATGACAATCACAGCAATGCAAATCTCATCCTTTTACAGAACTAACCTGACCAAAACTCTCAGTCATGGAGTTTCTGATTGATCGCCGACGAGCCACAATGACAGAAGGTTTGCGGTCAGACTGTCCTGTAGGCCGCTCACCCTGGCCAAGTCGCCCCTGAGTCCAGCCACTCTGACCATCTGTTTGATTCTTGTGTACTGGTACAGACACAGGGATAATCAGGGGTATCATAGTTGCTTGCTTGCCTGAGGAACCTTCTTCCTGTTGAGCCACAAAAGGAAGCGGGAAGATGAGGGGAGATAGAAAAGAAAAGTAACAGGGAAATAGGGGAAGTAGAAGGGAAAATGGAAAAGGGATTGAGATATAAAAAGAGGAAGATGGGGTGAGTGCACATGTTCATCCACACATAACGTTTCTTTTTAAAGAACCAACAACATTTCCCTTTGGGATTCATCTATATTCTTTCAATTATTCAATAAAAATGTGTTTTTATAAACAGTTTAAAATGCCCACTTTAATTTCTTAGAACCCAAGGTTAAATAGTTTGTTACCAGAAGATTTTTAATTTACATAAACAGAGAAAAGAGGAATTTGCAAGTTTAAGATGAAAAATTGCTATTTTGAAATTGTTGTGCATTAACTTCAAAGTCAATTCATTCATCAATTCTGTAATTATTATTCTGTACTACATAGCATAAATGAGAACTAATTACTGGATACTTTAGTTTAAATGCTGGGTCTCGAAGAGCAAATATCTCCCTGGTATTCCTAGTTTGGCTGATAAACTTTTCAACAATCATAATTTCTGCTAGTGGCAGTGAAACTAAACCAATAAGATTAACGATTTACATTTCAGGCTAAGTTAAGAACCAGAGTTAAGACATATGAATCTCCTAAATCAGAAAAGTGCTGATTGTTGACCACAATACAGCAGCTCTGGGTTGCGAACAGCAGTATTAAACCTGTTTGGTGTGTGTTGGGGAGTAGAGGAGTGTAGCTGTGCAGGTTGACAGCCCAGCCCCTCCCTAGCTTTGCTGAATGACTGAGAAAAGGCCTGAGGAATGTGGAGGTGTGCAGACATGCATTTGCTCCAACTGTACATCCAGCATGTACACTCTGCACAAAAACATTTGGCAATCCTGTGGATAGAGCATTAAAAGGTACATGTGCCGAGAAATTAAACTGATAAAATGTCAATTTAACTATTTTTTGTGTTGATTGCGTGCTTAACAAAACGGCTAAAGTGAAAAGAGAAGCTGATTTCAGTGGGTGTGACATTTAGAATGTAAACATTATAAATCCTGAATAACAAGGTTAAGGGTATCAGCTTTCCAAAATTGATAAAATGAGAGCAATCTTTCAAATAAAAAAGTAGAAATCTTCAATAATAGCTGTTTTTCAGGTTGCACCAGTAGCTGGTGCAAAACAAAATACTATACAGTATGACTGTGCACACATGAAGACTGCCTGCTATAGCTGAGACTCAACAGCTGTAGAAGTCAAGTAAACAGACCCAAGACAAGGGTTTTGTAAACCATAGGGAAGTTCTACATTGAAACAGGGTTCTTCCTCTTTGCACAGCTGTTTGCCAACTTTGCCTGAGGAGAAATTATGCTATCACTTGCACAGATTTGATCTCAAACTTAAAGCAAGCATTTAAATAGCTGTTTTGCTGTAAAATTGATATAAATAAAATGGAAATAACTACAAAGTCCATATAATGAGTCAATTATTTTAACCTTGACATTTTTTGCAGGCAAAGACTCCATTTCTGATGCCTTTTGGGCCAAAGTCTCCAAGTTGATCTCCTTAGAGGCCCTCCTTCTCCTACGGGTGAGCTGGATGACCCCTCCTGCTGTCACTTGGCTTTCCCCTCCCCTCTGTATGCCTGCTACTCCATTCTGGGATGGTGGAGGCTCTTTTGAGGCTTGAGACCAGATATTAGTTGAAGGAGGGCCCAGTGGGGATTGTCCCTCTCTGGACAGGCGGCGCGAGCGCCGAGGAGCTGTCTGCTGTGCATCAGAGGTCTCTGCAGGATTTGTGGCCACCTTTTCGGGAGATGGATCAGGTACAGATGACACACTGCAGGTTGGAGCCTCTGGTTCCCGTTGTGGCTCCACTGGCTGGACATCATCTTTATCAGATGCAGTATCAGGTGGACAAGACTCAGCAGGTGGATAAGATGCAAAGTTTTGGGTCTGTTGCTGTTTTGCTGGCATCTGTAGTTGTGTTGTTTCTTGCTGTGCTACATTTTGTTGCTGCAATTGTTGCTGCTGTTGCATTTGCTGGATTTGTTGCTGTCGCTCCTGGATCTGTTGTTGGTGATACTGCTGCTGCATTTGCTGCAGTTGTTGCTGTTGTATTTGATGCTGCTGGATTTGGTGTTGCTGCAAATGTTGTTGTTGGTGCATTTGAAGTTGATGCTGTTGATGCAACTGTTGTTGCTGTTGTTGTTGTTGACGATGATGCATCTGTTGCTGCTGCATCTGGTGTATCAACTGTTGCTGACTTTTAGGCTGCTCAGCATACGCCAGGCTTGGCAGTGCCTTGTTTCCAGGAAAAACGGAGTAAAAACCAGATGAGAACTGTTGCTTGTTGGGTCTAAATGTTGTCTGAAAAGGCTGCAGCATGGACCCCTGCAAAGTGTGAGATGGCACATGGGGCTGACCCTGAAGCTCTACACCCTTGTGGCCATGTTGATAGGCTTGCAGCTGAGCCTGGTGCATTGCAGCCGCAGCATGCTGATCCCACTCAAGCCCCCTCCCCTGAGCTTGGGCCTGGGAGGAATCTCTGTAAACTTCAACAGGTCCTGGCAGTTGGTTTTCTCCTCCCATCGGCAGAGCAACACCTTCATGGACTCCTTTATGGAACGCCATCTGACCCCTGACATTTACGCCACCCATGTAAGGTGGAGTGAACGTCAGGTTTTGTCCCCAGGCCGACACGGGAGTTTCCTGAGACCAGCCTGGGGCCTGTAAGGTGTCCTGCTGCATCCACTTTACTGGAGCAGCCTGTTGATAGTGCGGTAGGCTTTGGGGCCCTTTTTCGGGGTTATAAACAGCAGAGCTGCTAGCAGAGTCACTGTGGCTTGACTCTAAAGCCGGGGGTCCCATACCATAATAAACCTCCCCTGAATGCTGCACAGGCTCTTTCATGGCTGCAGCTCGATGCTTGCCACTCTTGTCAGTATTAACTTGGGGAGGAAGACTCATATTATTATTATAACGTACGAGCTTAATGTTGACCTCCGAGTGTGCAAAATTATGTTTTTGCCTCTTGTAGTGTTTTCACTGCCTGTTGTTAAGAAATTATTTGCTTATTTGTGTATACAAAAGTATTTGGCAGGAAATATAAATCCCAAAGGAAAGTGCTAGGTGGGAAACATGCAACCCTCCTTCCAGAATCAAATCTGAAGTTTGCTGTCCATTCTTCTCATCCTCTTTAGGGCGCAGGACCTTATGAGAGAAACGAGGAGTTAGACATTTTCTCCTTTTTATGAAAACAAGCACATGAAGTTTGTACTCGTCTGTAGCAAAGAGGAAATTGAGGCCTACAGCAGCAAATAGCCCAGTCACTATAGTGAAAATTAATGAGAGCATGCCTGTAGGAGTAAACAATGCCAAAGAATGACTATTAATTAGAGATATTTCGATTTTTACGTCCAGGTGCGTGCAGAAAAGAGGTTGCAAGCTGTTAAGTTCGGAAGCGGCAGCCAACATCAACAAGGAGGCGCTTACAGTGTAGCTGCCATTTGGCATAACAAGAAATACAGGAAACGAAGGGGCTCGTGCAATCACCCGAGTGATAGCCAGTGATGTTATGTCAAAAAACAGAAACAAGGAAGCGTCTCAAGAGCAGAGTGGCAGTTAGGCAATACAGCAGATTAGTGGGCACTCGTTAAACAGACTGTATTTACCTTATCAATGGTGCAGAAAGCTCCCCATGGCCAGCTCCATGGAGTCACTTTGGTTTCGATCAAAGTCGACTGCATGCAGCTCCATAAAGGGATTGTGCGCAGCAAATGTCATAACTCTGACAACTTTCCCTCGAGTTTCACGGCGCACAATATGGCGAACAAGCGACTTCACTGACCCACGAAAAAAATCCTCCAGAGTCCCGAGACGCTGGAAAGGCTGATTAATGCTGTAGTTACAATATTGCACACTGAATCCTCATAACCGTGCACTTCCAGTAAAACATGTCCACAACTTTCTCCACGCAACGAGTAAAACACACCGAACAGCGAACGCGTGAAAACTCTGCCGTGCAGCGGCCTGTCCTGGTATTTCCGCTGATTTCTATATTCCGCAATCGACACCGCGGGTCTGAAGTCGCTATTTCGGTCTATCCAGAGTAGGTGAAACGCAGTGAAACTGCGCTAACACGCAGAAAGTTGTGCGTCCTTAAACGCACCGCCTCACCCCAAAACAGCTCAACGGACATCCTGTTATCCAATCCGATTGTCTGGCCACTCCCATCGCTGTATCAGTGTACGATTGTTTTGTTGTCGTTGCTGCTCCGGAAAGCGGAGTCAAGCTCGTCATACAGAAACAGTTTGCTAAAAAAAAGGCTGTAGCCAGGATTTCACAAGTACCACACACAAATTGATCATTTAGATACATTAACTTGTATAGTTTTACTTGTTTAATTTGTTCAAATTTTCCATAAACCTACAGGCTAATGTTCATACGGAATAGTCTTTCCTGTGTATGTTCTTCACTTTGCTAGGAATTCATTCTGAAAGGACACATTATGTATTTATACATTTTCTTGTCATTTTCTTAAACACTGTCAAAATCAAGGCCTCTCACTCTAAAATATATAAGTCTTCAGCTTTTAAAAACCTTTAAATCAGAAAATATAATCTGCACATGCCCATATTCCCTCAAAAGAATACAGCACCCTGTGAGATGTATGTGTGCACAATAGAAGCTCCGACCACCAGATAAAGACACAACTTACCTGGTTACCTGGGGTCTTCACTGACATAAATTTGTTTAAGTTTGTCATTATGTTTGACCACGAGGAAGATCTTTCCAAAAAATAATGATAGTGCACGTTTAAAGACTTTGTGATGTGATGTGTGGGGGTGTCCTATACTTTGATGAGGTTTATCCATCCATCACCTCAATTGTTTTTCTTGTTAAGGGTTGCAGGGACAGTGGTTCCAATCCCAGCTGTCACTGGGTCAGAGGCAGGGTAGGCCTTGAACAGGTTGTCAATCTGACTTCAAACCCAGGTTCCTCCAGCTGTGAGGCTATAGTGCTAACCACTACACCACTGTGTGGAAAGAACGCCTTAGGAATCGTCAAGATGGACTAGAAACACATTGGTTTAAATATTTAACATAACATGGATGGGTAAAAATTATGTCAACCGCTGTATTAGCATAGTATAGTCAAATCAACTAATTTTATAAACACATTTAGAACAATAAAAGTTGAACAAAGTGCTGCACAACATTAAAACGAATGGAAATTCAATCACAGACTCACAGAAAGACAGATAACAAAAAGTAAGGGGACCATATCTCAAACAACGTTATTTCATTGTAGGCTATTTTACACCTTCTTCTTATCAGCACCATAACAAAAGAAGAAATCATTACAGCTGAATATGGCATTGTGAGCAATAACATTTCTTGCAACAACTTGTAGTGTGTTTGTCAATTACTCATGATACATGAGGATCCTGAAGGGTTGTTGCATTTCACAAGGGAATATTTCAACCACTATGTCTTATTACTCTGTTATAAGCAGTAACTTAAAACAAGAGTGCACTCGGAAACCAATCTTGTCTCCTAAAATTTAAATATTAATACAACTATGCTGCCATCACAATGTTTTCTGTTACCATAATGAGCCGGCACACACGCCCCCCATCATCCGCCAGCACAGACACACAAACACACCTCCACCTGACAGAGGGAGAATGTCTGGGAATAAGGGGGGAAAATATGGAAAAATATAGAGTAAGAGAGAGAGAGAGCGCATTGAAAGACTGGATCCAACCTCAAAGACATTCTGCAGATTTATCAAGTGTGAAATATGAGCTCAACATGCAGATTTAATACAGCAGATGAACAG